>OVBJ01000355.1:2260-61375 GCA_900406535.1 Noccaea bulbosa
TGGGTTTAGGATCAAGTTTGATTGGTTTATGTTTGGTTTGTAAACAGTAACAGTAAAATCAATTTTATGTGGTTTAAGGTTTAAAACTTTCGAATATAGGGAGATATAGCTTTAGAACTTTGTTGTGGGGGAGATATAGCAAGAGGTCTTAGTTTGGTGTGGATCTGATGAGACACCACACTTATTGTGGGTATATAGATCGTCAACTCTCTTCAAACATATGCAGATAAAACTAAAAACACATCATCCATAATCACTATTTTGTTGCATCCATTAGAAATAGTGGCTCTAAAACATGTTGTATGATCCGATGTATCACACAACCTAATTATGGAAATTAGATTTAGGGTTTGAGAGAATAATTTTTATTATCAAGTCAAAGCTCAAGAGAGGTTACAAAGAGGATGCCGAGATGGCTTCAGGTCAAGAACAACAAAGGGAAAATTAAGAAAGTGAAGACTAATTGCTCTCTAGCTCTCTCTGGGATGTCTNTCTGGGATGTCTTTTGTTCTAGCCTGTCTCCTGAGTTATGAGGAGCTCCTCTTATATAGATGATGGTGAGTCGGTTCCTTCAATCCCCATTCCATATTAGTTTAGGAAATCTTCCTCCTTGTTGCTATATTTTCCTTTTTTCTCGGCATCGTTCATAATCTCTTGAACTCTTCCTTTTTTCTCTAGGTCGGCGACGCAACGGGCCTTTGCTCTGACGGGATGATCTTTCACGTGGAAAGGGCCATAATAGGAATCTCATTGGTTTTACTACTCAAATTCATCTCCCTCAACATGAATCATGATGTATTAAAAATGAAATATATACAAAAATAAAACTCACTATANTCAACAAACTTCATGGCGCGAAACTTGGCTCTTTAGTCGTTACAGACAAGCCTTGCCGAGATCGCATACTTGATCGAAATATGTTCCCCCTTTGTCAGAATATGCCGAAGCCATGTACTTATCGAAATCCGTCGAACTCCTTAATGCACCTGTCTTTTCGTCTTCTCTCCAGAACGCCCATATTCCTTTAGGGTTTCATAGGCGGCAAAACGAAATGTTCCATTTACAGTTTTAACGGGATTTAGCGACACGTTTCCGTAAAAATCTTTCAAGTATCTCGCCGGCCGCTTCATTTTCCATTTTCTCTCAATCGAAAAAGGTATTCTTCTCTCTCTATATGAATTTTACTAGATTCCTTGTTCGTTCGTTTGTTATTCCCCTCTTTTTCAACCTCCGTTTAGGCGTTTAGGCTGTTGAATCGTCGAATTAGATTCTAGGATTTCTAATTATTTTTTCTCCGACGATTTTAGTTCTGTCGGATTTGCCGGATTCCTTCCCAACTATTCCTTTTTGCTTGGAATTTCTCTCTTCGCGCTTCAATGGCGAGTTCTAATTCTCGAAAAAACAAGCCGATAAGGCGAGATGAGAGAGAGAGTCCTTCGACTCCACCTCTGATTCGCCGTCATACGGCGCGGTTCAACGGTGGAACCTGATCTAGACGGGTCCGGTTCTGCTCAGATGACATCTCACCCGGCGATCCAGATGCCGAAAAAGAGATGGACGAAATCGAGATAGACGAGATCTTTGATAGACTCGTCATTTTGATCAAAGTGGACTTCAAGAAGGTTTCGAAAGTGAAGAATCCAGACGGCCGTTCCTGGATGGACGAGAATATTCTTGCCGATTTCAGGGACTGGTGCTCGGTTCCTGACAAAGTTATCATCCGTCTGCCGCGTGCTGAAGAGAGACCCTGGGATGTTCCCGCAGGCTTCTTTTATATTTACGAGTGCTTTTTCTCATGGCTCGGCATAAGATTCCCGATTCCGCAGTTCTTCTTTGATTACTGCAAAAATCATCAGAGCGCGACAAGTCAACTCTCACATTATGTGGTTTGGCATATGGTTTATTGTGCCGAATTGGCGAAAGCGATGCACATTCCGTTCGTTGCCGACTTCTTTGAGAGGACCTCTGTCCTTTGTGCCGGATTGAAGAGGTCTGATCCCTACGGCGTGAAATGACTCATTTCCACACAACGATGAAGGGTGGAGTCTCGACGGGTCCTCAAATCACTAAGATACACGACTATGATCGTTATTATTTCTTCGTCCGGAACGACGCGGCCTCGGCTATGAACAATCAAGCCATGATTCTTCATCAGTGGAGGGTAAAGCCTGGTAGAATAGGTTTTAACTGTTGCCATGTTCACATCTTCACGATGCCTATGACTTTTTATATGTTATACAAGTTCTTACAAAGCTAGCAGGAGCACGGTAGAGATACAAAGAGATATCCGCCGCCGATAATTTTTGCCTCCCGAGTCAAAGAAGAAGAAGATCCGAGACGAGTCTCCAGTCGGGGGAAATCCTCATACAAGTAAGTTTTTCTCCTCTGCCTTTATTTTTTTGGTTTAGCTTTGGCAATTAACCTCGCTTGTTCTTTTATTTTTCGATTTTTAGTTGCGTCTCATCCACCATTATCCTGTCCAAAAATGGTGAAAAGGAAACTCCTTGATGCCGACAAGATCGAGGTGACGATTAAAGAGAGTAGTTCGTCGAAGAAGCAAAAAGTTACTACTTCGGCGACACCATCCTCTGATGTTGCTTCTTCTACCGAAGCCAAACGGTTGGTTAAATTCATTGGGTCAGTTCTTGCTATTTCTTAATTGTTGTTTTATTAACCTCCACGTTTTGGTTTCTTGCAGGAAAGCCGCTTTGGAGAAAGTTCAGTCGAAGGCTGAACAGAAAACGAAGAAGACGCTCCGGCAGATTCATCTATGCCGGCCGATATGTCCATCCCGGCTGCCCAGGCGTCTGCCTCTATTATAAATATGACCACTCCGGTCTCGGCGTTAGAGGTTCCCGAGGTCGTTGTGGTCCCGTCTGGCAAAACGGGGGGTGACGACACCTGCTCCGGGGAAGTCTCTGTTCAAAAGGCTAAGAGCGAGATTGCTCGGCTCTACCTTTCCGTGGACGTGAAGGTATGCTCGGCCTCCGAGCAGTTTTTCGTCGGGACGAAGGCCTACTATGCCCGGTTAGTGGAGAAAATCCGTACTCATTTCGCCATGAGGGACGAGGTAGAGGCCTCTTTGTTCGGGGTGGCCAAATATGAGAGCGTCCTGGTTCACCTTAAGCATATCGAGGAGGCGGGCTATGAGTTCCCCGAGGGCCTCATGGAACAAGTCGTGAAGCTTTCTGACTAGGCCAAAGCCAAGGCTGATGCCGTTGAGGAGGTTGAGATCACTGAGGAAGATCTAGCAGAACCGAGCAGATTAGATGTTGCATTTTTCTTTCGTGAATTCAATCTCGATGGGGTTTGGATTATTCCAAAAGGTTTTGAATAATTTGGAATAATGCGTCATGCAATCAGACCCGTTATGGACGAGATGATGGAAGGAGTCAAATAAATGCTCCAAGAAGATGCTGCCGAGACGGGCAGAGTGCTGGCCTCGATGACGATCAGAACTGATGGAGATGGAGGAGGAGGGCCTAAGTGATTATCGTCGGCGGACCTCCTTTTTTTCTCAGTTTTCGATTTTTTTTATAATGATATTGCCTAAGAAGGTTTTCACCCAACATATTATGTTAATCATCAGAATAATATTTTTGTAAACTCGTAACCATCGTCATGATTCAAGTTGTTAAAAACGCATTCTCCTAACCCGTTCCTTTTAAAATATTCATATCGTTTATTAGATATGAATATTATGAAACGAAGTCGAACAAACATACTCGTCTAAATCAGACGCTTCGGCCAGTCGGGTCGAAGTGAACGCGAAATTTTGTCGTTTCATCTTACTTCAAATTTCAAATATAAACCGAGGTTGATGACTTGACGTTTTGATCTAAGGACCTGACTGGTTTAAACGCTGCGACTGCGGTTGTGGGAGTTTGCGGAAGTGGAATTTACAATTTAACGCATAATTAAGCTCTTTGTATGATTGATATAGCGATTGAGAGCGGATGCGTTTGCGGAATATTTTTGACTGGTTGATCAGCGGGTGAAATAGCGGTTAAATTAACAATATAAACACATTTTCAAGATATAAAACATCAAAACTATATTATATTGAATAATTATAAATTTATAGTTCACCATAATTAATAATAAAAATTTATAAAAACAATATGTATATAATAGTTATGTTCATTTTTTTAATTTCTATAATTTAGATAAAAATGTGATTTCTATTAAAATTTAGTGTGAAAATTAAATTTAGACTATCATTTTATTTGTTAGATATATATATATATATATATGTATATATTAGTATGAAGTGAACATTTATGAAGAGAACTTTAATTTGTAAAACTTAGAAATATAAAACTATGATCTGTTTTTAATGAATTTTACCAAAAAAATACCAAACAATTATATTTTTATTATGATTATAATATCTAAATCTTATTTTTTAATAAATAATATTATTTGTTTTTTCATTTTAAATAAATTTGTGTTTTTGATTTTTTTTGCTTTTTTAATTATGCATCCGCAACTGTCCGCAACCGCAAACGTTGCTAGAAATGAGCTTTTGATTTTGAGGAATCTTGAGGGATCTGGAGCGGTTTGAAGCGGCATAATGCGTTTGTGGTGATTGTTGTCAAACGCCAATAACCGCTACTACCCGCAAAAGCTGTGTTTGCGGGTGGTAGCACGTGAACCAATTTGGCCCTAAGTCAAACAGAACGAGTCTACGCCGTATAGATGAGCGAGTTTCTTCTCGGCTTTGTCCTTTAGACTAAGGGTTTTTTGCTTTCCCAAATTTTCAAGGTGGATGATCAGTCTAAATTTTTTATTCGTCTAGAGGTCAAGGTCACTGATCCCAGTCTGTTCTTTTATGAAGATAATATTTATACGTAAATCGAAGACTAAAGACTCGTGATGAATCCAAGTTTTCGAAGATTGTCGAGACAATGTGCGTAGGCCGAGAACACGGACTTGACTAAATTATTTGGCCATAACACTTTAGTCGATGAACTTGACGATAGCAGAATGCCGAATAGGCGAAAAGCTTTATTATGCCAAAAGACAAAACAAAAAACTTTGAAGAGAATCTTAAATTAACTATTAACATCCCGACGTAGTCATCTCGTCAGTAGTTAAAGAAATAAAAGATATATTAAGTTATAAGAATAAAATAAAAATTTATTAAAGTCATAGCTGGACCTCGCGATTGGTTGCCTACGTACCCAAATTCGGGATCAAGCCAATCGTAGTTCATTACAACTAAGGTGTAACCTTTTTCTTTTTTTTTACGTTTCAGCACTGGTGCTGGTTACTGTCTCTGCGGGCTTCGATAATCTGGTCGGGTTTTTGCTGCTCGGGATAAAGAAGTCGGGTATCCGACTCTCCATTGATCATATATGCCGAAGCGGTACGCAGTCGGCGTTCGCTAAGGTACCAGGATCGTGCGACCTGTTGACTGCCGCATAGTGTGAATACTCCAGTTTGAATTGGGAATTTCACACATTGGTGGTAGGTGGATATGACGCCTTTCATTTCATATATCCAAGGAGTGCCGAGGATTATTTTTTAGATCGCCGGTTTGTCCATCACTGTGAACTTAGTCATTTTAGCAACGCCATCGGTGCATACCGTAAGGTAGATTGTGCCAATGCATAAAAAAATGATTGGCTGTTTGGCGGAAGGCTTAATGTTGTCCTCGCTGATTCCCATCTTAATGTTGAAGATGAGGTTGACGTTGCTGCCTGTGTCGATTAGAATTTTAGTCACCTCGCAATTCTGGATGCTAAGCTCGATGACTAGGGTGTCGTTATGTGGGGTGTGAAGTCCTTGGGCATCCCTTGGCTCGAAGTAGTTGGTCGGGCCGGGGTCGATTGACGCTGGGTGTTGACGAGCCCAAGCTGCCTTCTTTTCGTATGCCTTGATTGCGTTGACAGTGTCGTTGATGTCAGGTAGTCCTCCCATAATAATGAGGGATCGTTGCTTCGGCGGTGACGGAGGACCCTAGTTATCTTCGTTTGGTTCCCCGCTGTCCAGCTTTACATCGTCTGTATTCAAGTTGGTTATGGTGAACATGGCTGTAGTTTTGATCGCAGCTGACGACGGCGTCTTTCTGATGTCGAGAATTTCCACATTATCATTGCGGGCTGTCTCTACGTCGTCGGTTGTTGGTAGTGCTTCTGACATCGTCGTTTGAGCCTTGATTGATTTTGATAGAGATTTATTCTCTTGTCCCCACATACGTCGCCAATTGTATGATCTGATGTATCACACCACCTAATTATGGAAATTAGGTTTAGGGTTCGACACCATAATCTTTATTATCAAGTCAAAGCTCAAGAGATGACAAAGAGGATGCCGATATGGCTTTAGGTCAAGAACAACAAAGGAAAAATTAAGAAAGTGAAGACCAATTGCTCTCTAGCTCTCTCTCTGGGATGTCTTTTGTTCTAGCCTGTCTCCTGAGTTGTGAGGAGCTCCTCTCATATAGATGATGGCGAGTCGGTTCCTTCAATCCTCATTCCTTATTGGTTTATGAAATCTTCCTCCTTGTTGCTATCTTTTCCTTTTTTCTCGACATCCTTCCTTATCTCTCGAACTCTTCTTTTTCTCTCTAGGTCGGCGACGCAACGGGTCTTTGTTCTGACAGGCTGATTTTTCACGTGGAAAGGGCCATAATAGGAATGTGCTCATTCTAGCCCATACACATGTTAACTATAATTGTACTCTAAAGCTAATGCTTTGTGTGCCTTATGGACAGGTCGGCCCCGAGTATCATACAGGTTTGGACTAAAATCTGGTTTTAGGTATAGTTTATAAATTAGATGACTGAATGATTTTATTACAATGAGATTACAAGAGGTGAATTAGGGTAAAATATATATATACACAATCATCTTTCCATATATACTCTACATGCCCCCTCAAGATGGAGGGGCATGTGTGACTCCATTCTTGGAGTAGAGCTCGTGAAAGCGTGCTTTTGAAGTGGCTTGGTCAGCGCATCAGCCAGCTGATCCTTTGTCGAACCATGTGAGACACGGACATCACCAGATTGAACACTGTCACGGATGAAATGATAATGAAGAGCCACATGTTTCATGCGAGAATGGAAGACTGGATTTGCACATAGGTAGGTAGCTCCAACGTTGTCACAGTAAATAATCGTGCAGCAGGTAATATAATGTGAAGCACAGACAGGAAGGAGCATACCCAACGAAGTTCTGAAGCAGTATTGGCGACTGCTCTGTACTCGGACTCTGTAGAGGAGGGAGCGACACCGGTTTGTTTCTTGGCCGACCAAGAGATAGGTGTTGATCCAAGGAAGATGATGTATGTGTTAGTCGATACATAGTCAAATGTATCGCCATCCCAATCTGTATCAGAGAAAGCATTTATCGAGAGGGGTGAGTCTTTGCGTAGGAAAATACCATGAGAGGATGTACTTGCTAAGTAGCGTAAGACTCGTTTGGCTGCTTGCCAATGATCCTCAGTGGGCTTATGCATAAACTGTGAAAGTTTATTAACAGCGTAGGCAATGTCTGGTCTAGTAAAAGCCAAATATTGCAAACTCCCAATTACCATTTAATATTCAGTTGGACTGGACAAAGGAGAACTTGAGTTGAGGGTAAGCTTCGGATGAGGCGCCATAGACGTGGATACAGGTTTTGCGTCTTGCATATTTTTCTTGGCCAAGAGATCGCAATATACTTCCTCTGCATGATATGGAGACCCTTTGGGGTTCTGATTACTTTGATGCCTAAATATAGGAAATATCTCCGAGGTCTTTGATAGAGAAGTGTGTCACAAAAGTGGAGATGATCTGGTTCACCTGGTGTGTGTTGCTGCCAGTTACCACAATATCATCGACATAAACAAGGAGATAGATCAAATCAGACCCTCGACTATAGACAAACATCGACGTATCAGCGACATAGTTCTGAAAACCTGCAGCAGTGAGTGTACATTTTAGTTCTTCATACTATACCCTCTATAACATCCTGATTTGTGATATAAGAAGAGAGGTTTAAGAGAATTGATTTGGCTACCTATGTCAACAAAGTGCACTTGCCTTTTCGGTCAAAGGCCCATAACTAATTCTAAAATTAAGCTTGCTTGGGCTGGAGAAGTGGAAGAATGGGTGATCTTCCGGGAAGTTCTCTACGGAACCGTATGAATTAGGGGAAAAAATACGGGGAAAGGTTGGATGTTAATTGCAGAGACAATAAACAAGTCTCTAAAGCCACCCAAAAATAACGAACCGGCCGTCAGACAGGTTTGGGGCCCACGGGCCAAGAGAGGTGAAAGAGGTTTGAAAATACAAGAGTTCAAAGTGTTAATGCATTGTGAGTTTGTTCTACTTTCAAAATCTTAGCCACACCCATCACAACATTAAATAGAATCAAACTCAACCTATATATGCATTCAAATCAATCATTCCTTTTGACATTCAATTAAAGAGTAACCATGGATCAAGTTCATGCAATCAAGTGGCCTCATTTGGCCAAGGACAAGGTTAAGAGGCAATAATGGTCCCTTTCATCAAGGTTTAAACAATCAAAACAAGGGATCTCTCAAAAAGTGAATGAGCTTTGGCAAAATGCTAGAGGTAAAGACCAACTTATGCATACAAGGATAAACTTTCATCTGCCCAAGTAATCTCAAAACTTCAACATTGTAAACCCAACAATTGATCTTAGACTACCCTTAAACTCTTTTCTCTTCATAGACAACCCATGAAACATTCATTTTCTTTTCTTCCTAACCTTAAGGAGAAGTTTCTTCTTTTGTTTTTTAAAGTGGTTATGGCTTCAACTTAATAATATGCTTTGGCTCTCTCTCTTTTTATTCTTTTTTTTTCGGATTTTTTTTTTTTTTTTTTTTTAAACTGAGAGACAAAGACTAAATCTGCATATACAAACTAATTAACCACTTCTAAACATTCATTCTCCTTTATCCAGGTTCTTTCCTTTCACCAAAAACCTAATTCCCAATCATAGCTTCAATCCTAAGCCTATTTTAACTCAAAAAATGTGAGCTAGTTCTACATGAAAATCTATCCTTGTCGGTTTAAACCCAACACTTTTTGCTAAGCTCATTCAGAAATAAGGCTTTTCATCACTCACTAAGGATATTGGCTTGAAAGAAAGCTTGGTTCAGGGTGGGATATAACTGTCTCAAAGATGGAGATCAGCTATTTGGACTAACAAGAGTAGTAAAAAGGAATAAGATAGTCCAAATATGTATTGGTATCCATGAGAACACTTTTTAATACATGAACATGATAATTGCAAATCAAATCAAGGTTCTAATAAGTAAGGAATGAATCAATTCAAAGCATGTTTTAGTCAAGTTATGAATGCTACAATGAATTCCAAGTGTAGTAATCTTAACTTCAAACTCACTCTAATGCATCAAACAACTCTGAACTACCAACTTATTTTGACTCAATAAAATAATTTCAAAAAGTTTAAAAATAAAATATCCAAAAATATGCACAACGTCAGCAACCACCTCCCCCTGATTTAAGTAACAATGTCCCCAGTGTTATCAAGCCGGAAGAAGGCAAAGAAAAGAATTGGAATAGAGTCAAAATGAAGAAAAATTAAGTGTAGTACATGTGTGTCAAGCTGGTGTTGACCGACACCCAACTGGTGTCGATCGAGACCAATCACAGAGAACGACAGTCAGTTCTGAAAATTCGTCATGAAGTCCCAGAAAAAATGTATAGACATGTCTACACGTTTTTCTCATCAAAGAATCTGTAAATGCACTCAAACACAATTAAGAAACAACCACAAATATCATAAGATCATAGTTTAACACAAATTCCAAATCCAAATCAAAAGAAAATGACAGAATGACTCAATAAGAAATAAGAAAAACTGACTCAAAGTTAGAAGGAAAACCAAATAGAAAGTGCAAAATAAAACGAAAGATAAATTAAGGACAAGGAACTAGGCCTTGTCGACATCGTCGTGAGCATCTGGTGCATCATCAGCGGTAGGAGGTGGATGCATGCAGCTACAGCGAGACACCCTATCCCAAATGGCATGTAAACTCTCCAGCACATATCTCTGAAATGGATCAGGCTCAAAGTCTGGTGGAAGTGTGGCAGGGTGAGGAGTAGGTGTGAAAGGTGCAGAACGGGATGAGGAAGCAATGTCTGCAACAGAGTGAGGTGCGCGGCGAGTCGATCCTGTAGCAGCACGAGCTGGCAGTGCAGGGAGACGAGTAGGAGGCTCAGGTAGAAAGCAAAGGCAGCTCAGCGTCTCGGTGACGGTAGTGAGGTCGGTGTTGGGCAACTGTACCATGAAGTCTCCTGAAGGATCACGGTAACACCAAAGCAGAGTGGGTTTGAGCCACTTAGCATTATTCAAATAAGCTTCATCCATGAATGATTTCGGAGTGATACTCTGGAGATGGCCCATAGGAATGCGAATCTGCTGAAAAATGGGAGTAAGTAGACTCCCCACTGTCTCTGGCTTTTTCTTTGTACCTGAGAATGGCTTAGTCTTCAGGGAGACTAAGTGTTCTGCAAACAGCGCACCAAAGTTAACCCGCTCAATCCTCTGCAAATCATCCTGTCCCTAATCATGTAAAGCCTCAATGCCATAGCTCAACATCATGAGCTCACGAACACGCATTTTCCTTGTCTCAGATTTCCACAAGAGGGTGTTAGCAATGAGCCGAGCCACATATCTCACCACGGGATGTCTGATGTCGGTCTGAGTAGCAGTCTTGCTATCATATCTCCCAGTGTCAAAGGAAGACCAGACTCTCTGCTGGTCACAGAACTCAGTCTGCCAAGCAACATTAGACCAACTCTGCTCGAAGCCATAGATCTCGCATAGATCAATAATAGATAGCCTGTGTCGCTTTCCCTGCAGAATGAAAGTCAGGGTGCCTTCGGTAGCTCTCTTCGTAGGTGAGGTGTAGTAGATGCTAACGGTGGAGAGAAATTGACGAACCAAATTGGAATAGGCGTCATAGTGCTTGGTACACATGGTACCCAATCCAATCCTGTATAGCATCTGAAGGACATCGTCGAGAATGCCCATCCTCCTCAGAATAACCGGGTCAGCAAACCGAGTGGCTTCGGTCTTAACACCCAACCAGACATTGTAGAACAAGGTGTCGTAATCATCCCAACTCTCTGACATGTCCCGGTGAAGGCAATTGGTGCTCAGTACCACTTGTTCGACTGGTTGATCCCACACCTTTTGCGTTCTAATCTTGGTCCCTTCCGGTCGAGGCCACGGAGCTCTCACATTTGCCGATGGGTTTGGTGGGGGTGGGTTAGAGAAGGAAGAACCAGCAGCAGGATCGGTGCGTGGGCGTTTGAAATCTTTCTTTGGACCCATCTGCAATCAACAACAAACAACCACAAAACAAGCAATTTGGAAAAATTAGCTCAAAAAAAATCAGAAGTTCTAAAATCAAAAATTGATGATCATAACTTCATTATCATGCTTGAAATCAGCCCAAACCGCAACAATCATTCATAATCAACTCCCAATTCCATTTTTAATCAACAATTTTTGCATGTATTTTCACCCAAATCACAAAATTCCAAAAACTGCGAAATTGATCAATGTATAGCAGTTGGGCATGTCGAAATCACTCTATAACAACCTAATAAGGCATGATTCAAGCTTAAAATCAAGTGAAAAGAGGTGAATTCCGAGTTTTCATACCAAAGGGGCGAATGCGAAAATCGAAGATTGAGAACACATACCTTGCATATCGGAAAAACGAATGATAGAGGGTGATAGAGAACGAAAATCCGTTCAGGTTAGGCTTTGAAATCACTCAATTCAGTTAAGAAACAAGAGAGATAGAGATGATGGAGATTTTCGGAATGTTGAGTGAAGAACAATCGAGTTCGCGAAGAAAAGAAGAAGAAGATAAAAGACTTACCTCGCTTGGGCAAAACGACCATGTTTAGATATTAACGGTGTCGATCGTCACCACATATGGTGTCGATCGACACTATTGGTCTGTGTCGATATCTGTGTCGATCAAACGGTCGATATCAGTCCGTCTCGTCAATTGGTGTCGACCGACACCCAACTGTTATCGATCGACACCGGCTCATCTCATCCCTGGTTCTTTTTTTTTTTATATCAAAAGAAAAACAAAACTAAAAGTTAGTTAAAAGAAACTCAAATCACAAAGGAATTTCACCTACAAGTGGGTTGCCTCCCACTAAGCGCTTGTTTTCAGTCATTAGCTTGACTATTTGGGGCGACTAGAGAGTGGGTGCATCATCCAGAGGCAGAATCTGCCCTGCTGGAATCTCGGCTTTTGCCCAATAATGTTTCACCCTTTGTCCATTCACTACGAACTCCTTGCCTTCAATATTCACAAGGAAACCAGCACCATATGGTCTAACCTCCTTGATTGTGAAAGGACCTGACCAACGAGAATGCAGCTTACCAGGAAAAAAATGCAATCGAGAGTTATACAGAAGTACCTGATCATTTGGTTCAAAGTTTCTGGAGAGGATCTTCTTGTCATGATATGCCTTTGTCCTCTCCTTGTACAACTTGGAATTCTCATAGGCATGATATCTGATCTCATCCAATTCATTCACCTGAATAAAACGCCTCTCTGCAGCAGTCTTGATGTCAAAGTTCATCATCTTAATAGCCCATGCTCCCTTGTGTTCAAGCTCCACTAGAAGATGACATGCTTTCCCATAAAGAAAGTGAAATGGTGTAGTCCCAAGTGGTGTCTTGAAAGCAGTCATGTAAGCCCACAGTGCATCATCCAACTTGCTAGACCAATCCTTTTTTGTCTTTCCCGTCTTCTCCAAGATCTTCTTGATCTGTCTATTAGAGACCTCAACTTGCCCACTTGTTTGAGGATGATAAGGTGTAGCCACTCTATGTTTTACATCATGTTTCTTCAACAGCTTCTCAAAAACTTTGTTAATAAAGTGAGAACCACTATCACTAATAACAATGCGACGCACTTCAAATCTAGGAAAGATAATGGTGTTAAACAGTTTAAGCACCACATCAGAGGTATTGGTTTTGCTAGCAATAGCTTCAACCCACTTAGACACATAGTCTACAGCAACCAATATATACTTATTCCCATGAGATGAAGGGAAAGGACCCATAAAGTCTATGCCCCGGCAATCAAAGACTTCTACCTCAAGGATGAAGTTTTGTGGCATCTCATGTCTCTTGCTTATCTTTCCTCTTCTCTGACAAGCATCATATTGAGCAATATAAGTCTGGGTGTCTTTAAACATAGTAGGCCACCAATAGCCTGCTTGAAAAACTTTGGACACTGTCTTGAAAGCAGCAAAGTGTCCAGCATAATCAGAGCTATGGCAGTGAAACAATACATCTGGAACCTCAGACTCTGCAATGCATCTCCTGTAAAGCCCATCTGAACAATGCTTTTACAAGTAAGGCTCATCCCAATAATATCTCCTCAAATCTCTCAGAAATTTCTTCTTAGCATAACCCTTGAAATTGTCTGGCTCAGCCTCTGCAGCAAGGTAATTCACCATATCATCATACCAGGGTTGAGCTGAAGTGTCTGCAGCACAAATTACAACTTCAGTGAGAATTGCTGCAATTGTAAAATGAACTGTCTCTGTCTGCAGAGGGTGTCGATCGACACACGGATTTGATGTCGATCGACACTTGGCAATGGTGTCGATCGACACAAATGTGGTGTCGATCGACACTCCCTGTATGTTGCGAGAATGAGCTTGAAAACCAGTTTCCAAGAAATTTATGTGTTCTTCAGGTAGAGAATCATCAATGGGGACTTCATCATCAACCATGATGCGTGAAAGATGATCAGCAACACCATTTTCCACTCCTTTTTTCTCTTTGACCTCAATGTCAAACTCTTGAAGAAGGAGAATCCACCTTAACAACCTTGGTTTAACATCCTTCTTCTGCATCAAATACTTAAGAGCAGAATGATCTGTATGGACAATGACCTTAGAACCAATCAAGTAAGGACGAAACTTCTCAAAAGCAAACACTACAGCCAACAACTTCTTCTCAGTAGTTGCATAATTCCTCTGTGCATCATCAAGTGTTCTACTAGCATAATAGTTAGCATGAAGTTTATTGTCCTTCTTCTGACCCAAAACAGCTCCTACTGCAAAATCACTGGCACCACACATCACCTCAAAAGGTAATTCCCAGTCTGGAGGTTGCACAATTGGAGCACTCACTAGTGCTTGCTTGATCTGATTAAATGCAGAAAGACAATCTGCAGTAAACTCAAACTTCACCTCCTTACAAAGCAAAGCAGTTAGTGGTCTTGCAATCTTGCTGAAATCCTTAATGAATCTCCTGTAAAACCCAGCATGTCCCAGAAAACTTCTCACAGACTTCACTGAATCAGGTGGCTGCAAACTCGTCAGAACCTCGATCTTCGCTCGATCAACCTCAATACCAGCCTCTGAAACTCTGTGCCCAAGTACAATGCAATCTCTTCACATCTAGCAAGGACTTTGCACATATTATCTAGACAGTCTTTAAAGGAAGACCCATAAACAGAAAAGTCATCCATAAAGACCTCCATGTAGTTTTCAATCATGTCTGTGAAGATAGACATCATGCATCTTTGGAAAGTTGCAGGAGCATTGCAAAGACCAAAGGGCATTCTGCGATATGCAAAAGTGCCATATGGACAAGTGAAAGTCGTCTTCTCCTGATCATCTGGATGAATGGGAATCTGAAAGAAACCTGAGTACCCATCGAGGAAGCAATAGTAGGGGTGATTTGCTAACCTCTCCAGCATCTGATCAATAAAGGGTAGTGGGAAGCAGAGCCGGCCCTGAGAGCAAGCAAAGCAAGCAGCTGCTTGTGGCCCTGATCAAAATATTTATTTTATCGGCCCTTAATTTAACGAAAACCTTTGGTAGCCTGCTGGTAAGCGCCCTTCCTGACTGACTAAAGGAGTCTGAGTTCGAATCCCCCTTGATACCTTTCCATGTTTTTAGCTTTTTTTTTTTTGAAAATTCGGCCCAAAAAACTTTTGGGCTTGCGGCCTGCTACATCTCAGGGACGGCTCTGGTGGGAAGTGATCTTTCCTTGTTGCAGCTTCCAGCTTTCTGTAGTCAATACACATCATGTGCCCAGTTATAGTCCTTGTAGGAATCAGCTCATTCTTCTCATTCTTCACCACTGTAACTCCTCATTTCTTAGGAACTACATGAACTGGACTGACCCAATCACTGTCTGAAATGGGATAGATGATCCCAGCCTCTAGGAGTTTCAGAATCTCCTTCTTGACAACCTCTTTCAGATTCGGATTCAGCCTCCTCTGATGCTCAATTGATGACTTGGACTCATCCTCAAGGTAAATCCTATGCATGCATAAATCTGGAGAAATTCCTGCAATATCATCAAGAGAATAGCCAAGAGCTTTTCGAAAAGTGCGCAGCTTGCTTAGCAGTAAAGTGAGCTCTGTGTTGTTTGAAGAAGCATTAACAATGACAGGATAAGTGGAATTGGGTCCAAGAAATGCATACCTTAAACCTGCAGGAAGTTGTTTGAGATCGATCTTAGGAGCCTTTTCCTCGCTCCAATCACTAATCTTTGCAGCTTTTGCGGGAGTTACAACCAGCTCCTCTGTAGCAACCAAACCCATCAAATGCTTACATGTGTCAAGCAGTTTGACATCCCCAGCGGTAATGTCATCTAAGTACTTTGTTTCTCTGGTAGAAGTAGTCAATGCTCTCTCTAAGGAATCTGCAGGGTTCAGCTCATGAAAGACTTCTTCTGCAAAATTAGTGAGAGTGTCGACACAGAATGTATGGCCATCGATCATGGGTCTCTTTATCAGCTTGTCCATGTCAAAATTCATGACCAAATCACCCACATTCAGAGCTATGCTGCCTTTCCTCACATCAATAATAGTTTCAGCTGTAGCTAAGAATGGCCTTCCAAGAATCAGAGGGTTTTTAGGCTTTTCACCATATTTCAGCACCACAAAATCTGTAGGAATCATGCAGTCTCCTACTTTAATTGGCACATCTTCAATCACACCCTCTGGAATCCTCACAGACCTATCAGCTAGGATAAGAGATATCTTGGTTGGTTTGAAATCATTCATTCCCAATTTGTGAGCAACTGAATGAGGCATTAGATTCACACTAGAACCAAGATCACACAAACATCTCTTAAACCTGTCAGAAAAGATAGTGCAGTCCAGAGCCGGCCCTGAGAGCAAGCAAAGCAAGCAGCTGCTTGTGGCCCTGATCAAAATATATATTTTATCGGCCCTTAATTTAACGAAAACCTTTGGTAGCCTGCTGGTAAGCGCCCTTCTTGACTGACTAAAGGAGTCTGAGTTCGAATCCCCCTTGATACCTTTCCATGTTCTTAGCTTTTTTTTTTTTTTTTTTTTTTNTATGAAAATTCGGCCCAAAAAACTTGTGGGCTTGCGGCCTGCTACATCTCAGGGACGACTCTGGTGCAGTCCAACACAAAGCTTCCAGGATCTTCAAGCTTCTCTGGAATTCTATTCTGAATAACAGCACTGGCTTGTTCAGAGATCATCATCACTCCTTGCTTATGACTCAAACTCTTTGTGACCATCTGCTTCACATATCTTCTTATAACAGGAGTGATCTTTATAGCATCAATCAAAGGAATCTCAATCACAAGCTTGTCCATGATGGCTTTGCACTTAGCATCTTTCAGCTCTTGCTTGGACTTCTTAGAAGACTTAGGAAAGGGTATCTTCGGCTTGTACACCCTTTCTGGGATTGGTTCTGCAGCTTTTTCACGACCTGGTGTCGTCTGGGACTGGTGTCGACTGACACCCTGGTGGTGTCGATCAACACTTGACTCAGGTGTCGAGTTCCTTTTCTTCGTGTCGACTGACTCGGTCGACAAACGTCCGTCGATCGTAGTTTCGTCTTCTGGTGTCGATCGACTCTGGCTCTGTAGCTCTGAAATCATCTTCTTCAATTTCCTGTAGATCCACAATTTGCTCAGGAGTGAGACTCTTTTTCTGCATTGGATGAAGCTCTTTTCCACTTCTCAATGTCGCAGCATTGCACTGATGCTTTGGATTTGTATCAGTTCTTCCAGGAAGGAAACCTTCTTGTCTTCTCGTAGAATCTGCAGTTAGAGCTACTTGAATATCCAACTTTTTGACATGGGTGCTCAAAGATTCAAATTTTCCATGTAAGTCCTGATACATATTATCCATCATCCTATTGAAGTCCACTGTGATATTCTGTTGGCCTGCTATAAGCTACTCAAGCATGGACTTTATCTCACTGTCGGGAGTTTGCGCAGGAGGCGAGTAGTAAGAAGAAGAACCATAGTTCTTTGTGAAGCTGCTGGAAAAGAGAAGCTTCTGAAACTGTGTCTTTGTGTATCTTGAAGAATTCTGATTTCCTGCAAAATAACTCTTCTGCCCACTTCCATTGTAGCCTCTATTTCCTTGCTGATTACCAAATCTCTGACCTTGAAAACCAGCTCCATTGATGTAGTTAATATCTTCTTCCTCTGTTTCTTCAATTGGTTCAAAAGACTCAACCACTGCAGCAAACTGAACTGATTTCTTGCCCACAAGAAGGCTATGCATAGAGTCTAGCTTAGCCTTAACCTCAGCAATCTGATTTCCATCCAGATTTCCACCAAGCTTCTTCCTCTCAAAGTCAGCATTCTTGGTACTATTGCTATATGTCAAGTTTTCCATAAGTTGATAAGCTTCATCTGTATATCTGGTAATGAAGTTACCATTGCTCGCAGCATCGAGATCCATCTGGTACCTCCAATCAATTCCTCTGAAGAAAATACCCAGCAGCTGAACTTCAGTGAAACCATGGTGTGGACAGTCCCTCTGGTAGGAACGAAATCTCACCCAAGAAGCCTTAAATGCCTCAATTGGTCCTTGAGAAAATTGTGAAATGCAATTTCTCAGCTCCTCAGACCTTGCATCATCATAGAAATTATTCAAGAAGGCCTTCTTAATGTCTTCCCAGTTGCTCAAAGATCCTAGCTGCAACTGCTTCAACCAGTAAGCTGCATCCCCACCTAGAGAGTAAGGGAATAGCTTGCAGAAAAGGTAGTCACTAGTGACTCCATTGGCCTTGATGCTGTTTGACAGTTCTTCAAACCTCTCTATGTGGTCCATGGGGTGTTCATGAGGAAGACTATTAAAGAGATGCTGACCCACAAGAGTGTAGAATGCAGGTTTCAGCTCAAAGTCATTCCTCGCAAATGAAGGAGGGCGAATCGCAGACCGATTAGCATAGAACAAATCAAGCCTGTTGTGGTCACCAAGTGTGCGATTCGGGATAACATGTTGCGCAGCAGCATTGGCAGCAGGCTGAGCTTCTGGAGGGTTTTGCACAGCAGCATTGATGACAGGCTGAACTGGAGGTGCTTCGATAATCACATTCCCATCATTATCAAGCTTCTGCCCTTCCTCATTTCGCCTGTTTCCCTCTCTATCAAACAGATGGCCCTCAGCATTTTGAACCAAAATCATTGGCCTGTTCATCTCAACTGGCTTCTTCGCTTTCCTGTTGGTACGCTCTAAGTGTGCTAGCTCTTGATTAGAGAGATTGACTAGCTCTTTGTCCTTGTTGTTTCTGGTCCCTTCATGCATTGAAAAGTGTTCTCATGGATACCAATACATATTTGGACTATCTTATTCCTTTTTACCACTCTTGTTAGTCCAAATAGCTGATCTCCATCTTTGAGACAGTTATATCCCACCCTGAACCAAGCTTTCTTTCAAGCCAATATCCTTAGTGAATGATGAAAGACCTTATTTCTGAATGAGCTTAGCAAAAAGTGTTGAATTTAAACCGACAATGATATATTTTCATGTAGAATTAGCTCACATTTTTTGAGTTAGAATAGGTTTAGGATTGAAGCTATGATGGAGATTTGGGTTTTTGGTGAAAAGAAAGAACCTGGATAAAGGAGAATGAGTGTTTAGAAGTGGTTAATTGGTTTGTATATGCAGATTTAGTCTTTGGCTCCCAGTTAAACAAAAAAAAAAAAAAAAAAAAAAAAAAAAAAAAAAACCAAAAAAAAAAAAAAAAAAAAAANAAAGAATAAAAAGAGAGAGAGCCAAAGCAGATTATTAAATTGAAGCCATAACCACTTGAGAAAACAAAAGAAGAAACTTCTCCTTAAGGTTAAGAAGAAAAGAAAATGAATGTTTCATGGGTTATCTATGAAGAGAAAAGAGTTTAAGGGTGGTTTAAGATCAATTGTTGGGTTTACAATGTTGAAATTTTGAGATTACTTGGGTATATGAAAGTTTATCCTTGTATGCATAAGTTGGTCTTTACCCTTAGCATTTTGCCAAAGCTCATTCACTTTTTGAGAGATCCCTTGTTTTAATTGTTTAAACCTTGATGAAAGGGACCATTATTGTCTCTTAACCTTGTCCTTGGCCAAATGAGTCCACTTGATTGCATGAACTTGATCCATGGTTACTCTTTATTTGAATGTCAAAATGAATGATTGATTTGAATGCATATGTAGGTTGAGTTTGATTATATTTAATGTTGTGATGGGTGTGGCTAAGATTTTGAAAGTGGAACAAACTCACAATGCATTAACAATTTGAACTATTGTGTTTTCAAACCTCTTTCACAGTTTAGTGATTGTTTTGCTTGAGGGTGTGACTCACCGGTCGGGGCGTTTTACCCTCGGTGTCTGTTTTAGACTATAAAGAGCCTTCCGTAGTCTGCATATATACATGGTTAGGCCAATCTTTGTCTATAAACCATGGAGGTTGGGAGACATAGACTTCATCTTCTAATGTCTCCTGCAAGAAAGCGTTATTGACATCTAATTAGTGAATGCTCCGATCCAAATAACCTGCTTATTCCAATACTATCTGCACTGTTGTGGATTTGATAACCTGGCTGAATGTCTCAGTGTAGTCGATCTCATAGCGTTGATTGAACCCTCGTGCAACAAGCTTTGTGCCTGTCAATTTCACCATAAGGAAGATACTTCAAAGTAAAAATCCATTTAGTATTAATGACATTTTGATTAGCATTAGGAGTAGGGGTGTCAAAATGGATCATTACCCATGGGTTCCTGTATGTGAAAATTTTTAATGGGTTTGGGTTGAATTATTTTACCCATATAAATAAATGAGTTTTAGTGGATTGACCCTAATAGTTTATAGGTCTAATAGATTTATCCATTAGGGTTATAGGTTATCCATGGGTTTATCACAAAAAAATGAAAAATTATAATATATGTAAAATATTTATAAATTTAGCACTTAAAAACATAAAATATGGTTTTATTTTATGGTTTTATTTTATATTTTATCTAATTATGAATATTTTATTTTATTTTACTACATTAATATTACTATGAATTTGTTCTTTAAAAATTTTAGTTGAATTTTTAATGATATATAATATGTTTTTAAAAAAATTATTACTCGTTTTTTATATATATGGATACCCATATAACTCATTTAATCTATGGATATTAACATTATCGGGTTTGAGTTATAACTTACAACCCACAAAATAAATGGATCGGGTCATAACCCGACCCTATAACTTTCAAACCTGTATAGGTTAGGGTCGGGTCGGGTCGGGTTACCTATTTTGACATCCCAAAATCCCTAATTAGGAGCATTAAATCAAAAGTCTTGAGACGTACATGATGAAGACTCTCGTGAGCTCAGGCCCTCAAGCCCAAACTCAAGCTCAAAACTCAGGCACTAAATCGAACATATTCTTATTCTCTGTGTTTCTTATTTTTGTTTTCGGGGTTTCAACTCTTTCCTTCGATTTACTTTCTAGAGGTATTCACATTTTCTGTGGCAAGGCAATGTTTCTTTTGTTTGGGCTTTTGATTTCATATATGTTGCATTTACATTAATAAAATTTCTATATGACCAAAAGAAAAAAGAGATGCAAACATACAACAAATAAATATTTACAAAACTAAAATTTGCCGAACGGCATGTAAAAGCTTTCGTATATTCTTGTAATATTGTGTTAGTCAATCGTTAACCTCCGTATCTATGTGATTGAAATTTGAAATGTTAATAAACACTTCTGAGGCCAAGTACTTATGGAAACAAAAGTTATCTACGAGGAAACCATATCACTATTCACTAGTGGTTTTAGTTATATATTGGGTCTGTCCTTATCGCCGTCATTAGATGTATATTAATTATTGGATGGTTAGCTATTTACTAATTGTATGATTGTTACGTCGATGAGTCATAAGTAGATCAATTTAAGTATTTATTTCGATAATATTTTCTTTCTTTTTTTTTGGTCTTCTGCTGTCACCAGGTTGTGGACAAATGCTATATATTATTTCAACCTAACACGACAAATTGTAAGTCTTAGTCGTGTTGATAACAAATTCTCACCCACGTAATCAGATTTATCTTCACTTCTGTAGTACCCATTATTAATTCAGCTTTTCAATGAGTTAGGTTAAATACGACAGCGAAATCTGAAAACGCAGCTCATTTGTTTGATACTTGAAATCACTTATAATTTTTAGATTATTATGACTTCAACTTCAACATACAACATTATCACAACTTAAAGAAAGTATTTTGCCTACTTTCAGATGAAGATATTTGTTAAAAATAATAAAAAATTGTTAATATTTTCCTTCAGACAAAAAGTACTTGTCAATTAGCAAACTAAGATATTAATATTTGTTAATCTTTTCCTTCACAGAGTCACAGACGATGTAAGTTATTTTTTCTTTTTAAAAATATTGTGGTGATTATTTTAATGAATTGCGTGACACATGCATGCATATAAATGATGGGTCCAAAAATAATTCGGACCTTTTAAATTCTAACTTACTGGTGCAATACGGAACGTCCATTAACATTTTTGTTTTGAACGGCCATTAATTCAGATAATCAGATTTTGACTTTTTCCCAAGGGAACAAAGAGAAATAAACAAATCTCAAATCTCAAGTCTCTAATCTCTAATCTCTAATCACTTATCAAATTATTGCAAGTCATGTGAAACCCATCAATTCAAATCTCTCATCACTTTGACAAAAACAAATATCATCACTTAAACCTTAACGAGACAAAACATTTTTAAACTCCAATTGTGTAAATTATATACTTCTCAAAAATTATATACATACACATAAGGTAATTAACAACAAAAAAAATATACACATAAGGTAACAATTAATACAAGATTTTACTATCAAAATGATCAAGACTATATTTGAAGGAAAAAGTCTAATAAAATAGCATAATAACATTTACAATTAATACAAGATTTTACTATCAAAATGATCAAGACTATATTTGACGGGAAAAGTCTAATAAAATAGCATAATAACATTTAGTTATGTTAACATAAAGCCTTGAAAATCAGACCATCATCTCACACCCCCAACAAAATATCTCTACAGAAATAAACTAATTACACACATACATAGACAATATAGACATGTTATTTATATGTATATGCATACAATTATATATAGAGATTTCACCTTCAACCAAAACTATTGTATAATCAACATTTCTCATTTTCAAAAAAAAAAAAAAAAAAAAAAAAAACCNAGAGAAAATGTCCAACAAGGTCCATGAAAGAAGCATTGAGGTGGACGAGGAAGGTTCTAAAAAGGCGACAAACAAGATTCAAGAACTCCCGAAGAAGATCAAGAAGGTTCTAAAGAATATATGGAAAGTTGGAAAAGAAGATCCAAGAAGAGTGAAACATGCTTTAAAAGTTGGAGTTTCTTTAACACTTGTGTCCTTGTTGTATCTCCTGGAACCTCTCTTCAAAGGCATCGGAAATAGTGCAATTTGGGCAGTCATGACCGTTGTGGTCGTTCTCGAGTTCTCTGCCGGTAATTATCGCATCTTTTTTTTTTTTTCTTTTTCTTTTTTCAGTGCATGGAGAAAAATAACTTGCTCATAAGAATAGCGATAATGATATGTTGTAATAAGCTTACATATGTTCTCAATGATGTACATGGTGTTTATTTAATTCAGGTGCAACGTTATGCAAGGGGCTTAATAGAGGATTAGGGACACTAATTGCGGGATCTTTGGCATTTTTCATTGAATTTGTCGCTAATGATTCTGGCAAAATCTTCCGAGCTATTTTCATCGGAGCTGCAGTTTTCATCATTGGTATTAACTCATGTATGGATGTTTTTTTCATCGGAGCTGCTATTTTTATCATTGGTCATACATGTTTTTTTATTTTGATGTAACAGGAGCGGCGATTGCATATTTGAGATTTATCCCATATATAAAAAAGAACTACGATTATGGCATGCTTATATTTCTCTTGACGTTCAATCTAATAACAGTGTCAAGTTATAGAGTTGACACTGTGATTAAGATTGCACATGAGAGATTCTATACTATAGCCATTGGTGTTGGTATTTGCCTCTTCATGAGCCTTTTGGTTTTTCCTATATGGTCCGGTGAGGATCTCCATAAGACTACCGTCGCTAAGCTTCAAGGTCTCTCTCTTTCCATTGAAGGTATGTAACGTAACGTTGATTGGTTCGAATTTGTGATATCTTTCTTGCATGCCCTCTATATATTACTTTAGGTTTATATCTTATTTCTGATATGAGAATTCTAATAACATAGAGTTTTGATTTGAATCAAACAACTTTTTACAAAGAAGCTAAGTAATTTTTTATTATAAAAAATAGAAAATTTTGAATGAATCAATCATTTGTGTATTTCATAAGGTTATTTGCGATATGAATTTTTTTAGGAAAGGCTGTTTTTATTTAACCTTGATTATTTAATTATATATATGTTATTTTTTTAGCATGTGTGAATGAGTACTTTGAGGAGGATGAGAAAGACAAAGAAACATCAGAATCATCGGAAGACATGATCTATAATGGGTATAAGACTGTTTTGGATTCTAAATCCACCGATGAAGCACTCGTAAGTTATTTAAATCGAACATTAATTAACTTCAGAACTCGAAGAAAATTTCATATCCAAGAAATATCAAAATAACATGAGAACATGTATATATAGGCAATGTATGCAAGTTGGGAGCCAAGACACACAAGACATTGTCATAGATTCCCTTGGCAACATTATGTTAAAGTTGGAGCTGTTCTTCGTCAGTTTGGTTACACTGTTGTCGCTCTTCATGATTGCTTGAAAACGGAAATTCAGGTATATTCAAAATTTTAAAACTTTTAAAAATATTTTGTATTTATATTAATATTTTCTGCAGAAATACATAGCAAGAAATTACAAAAATTAAGAAAATGATAATAAGAAATATTGTCATAGTAACTCTTATGATTAGATAATTGAAGCATGATTTCTTTAACATATTGTATTTTTAAGAAAACATACAATTTCTTAAATGAACTTCTATATACGTCATATAAAATACGATCAATGAAACCATGGCTAAATTTCATCCAAAATATTTGTTGGTACATTTCTATTTATCAATTGTTAATAGCAACTTCGTAAATTTTCGTTTACATAACTAAATTCATTGTATTTGGTCTATTGCCATTCATTTAATTAACTCTGACATATAAATTGTGTTTAATGTAATTTTGGAGACTCCAAGTTCTATTCGTGTACTCTTCAAAGATCCTTGCGTAAGATTAGCCGATGAAATCTGCAAGGTTTTGTCGGAACTCGCCGCAAGCATTCGAAACCGATGTCACTGTTCACCGGAGATTCTCTCCGACAGTCTCCAGGTGGCATTACGAGATCTCAACTCCGCCATCAAATCACAGCCTAAACTCTTCCTCGGCTCTAACGAAAACAGCAATAGCGATAGACATAATCCCAACGCAAACGACATCGTTTCACGTGAAAACACTGGAACGCCACGCGGCGAAAGCAGAACGCGTTTTGGACCAAACGTTGGTGTTTCGTTTTCTAGATTACGAGCTGATACATTAGAACGTAGAGCAACGGCGACCGGAGAACGACGAGTTTTGAGGCAACAACTGAGCAAGATTGTGGTGATGACGAGTCTTGAATTCTCGGAGGCGTTACCGTTTGCTGCGTTCGCGTCGCTTCTTGTTGAAATGGTGGCCAGACTTGACAATGTGATCGAGGAAGTGGAGAAGCTGGGAACGGTTGCATGCTTCAAGGAGTACGATAGCAATGTTGAGCGGACTGATGTGGAGGTTCGAGTCGAGAAGCCGTCGGATCTAGTGGTTGGTGTGGAGTGAAAGTACGGTTCACAACAGTTTTGGTTTGGATATGTTTATAATCTCTTTGAATCCGAGACCATGATCGCAAGTTAAACTCGTTGATTATATTTAAGAGGTTAAGATTGAACCATTCGGTATGATGTGGTTTTGTTCTGGTTTTGTTTTGGTTCGGTTTTAAGATGATGAGAATTCATTGTTTTCGGTATTTTTATTTTCGGAATTTGTAACATGAGAGGTGGTGCTAATAAAACTTTCATAATTTATACGTATACCTTTTTGCTTTGTAAGTTATATTTTTTTTTTCGACTGAACTTGCATTTATTAATTACCAATAGGAATATCATCGTTTACAATTTTTTTTTTTTTTTTTTTTTTTTTAACCGGGGGNATCCGGCGACCGAGATCAACCGACTAATCCCACGAGACCCACAGTAGTCTACGTATTTTTGCGATTTAACGTTAGTCCGGATGGCCACTAGTATGTAGTAAGGAGGAATCCAACTCGGACATATTGGAATTACTCCCTCGACCCTGAGATCCGTTTATCATCGTTTACAACATTAGAAAGGAAATACGAACAAACGTGATACAGATGCCGTTGGCAATTAGATCGAACTGAGTACTTAGCTAAAAAATCAGCACACTTATTAGATTCACGACCCTGAAAACAGAATCGCACCCTCGTTATCTTTGTTGGTAAGTCATAGCTAATATCGGAATTTAATAAAAATGAAAAAGGGGTAAAACCGGTTTCATCTTGTGCTCCACTCAAATGCTTGCTTTATGGACCAACGTCTAAATTTTGTTTTCTCAACGCTTCTCAGTTTGCCCAAATACGGGCATGTATAGTTGTATACATTGTAGTATTGTACTAGTAAGAATACTTATGTTTTTTTGCTCAAAAAAGAAGAAGAATACTTATGTTTTTGAGTATCTATATGTATTTTTTGTTTATTCATCGCAGATTAGGCAGATATAACATTGTGATTTTATACCCGCATTTAACAAACATTTATGTTTATAAGAAATATCTATCGTATACAATTTAACAAACATTTATGTTTATAATTAAGAAATATCATGTGTTCTAAAACTCGGCCAAGTTGCCGATTACTCGGCCGAGAAAGCGCTGCAAGTACTCCACCGAGGCGATTTTGTCCTAGTCGGTGATGTTATGCTAAGGAAAATCACCGTGTAATCTGGCCACCTGTGTAACCCAATTTGTAAAAAAATCATAATTTTCTGGATTTGATGTTGAAAATAACATAGTAAATGGTATAGATCTATTGTTATAAGGTAAAAATCACAAGAAAAACGAGCAAAAACGAATGGAATCGTAAAAGAAAAAAACAATCGGCTGCAATTAGGGCTTCCGACGCAGAGGTGAAGGAGAAGAAGGGGGCAATTTTGTCATTTTACTTTTATTAATGAATAAAACGAAAAATGACTGAATCGCACATACCCTGATTCGATCTTGCAACCTGTGAGGTACAAACAACTAGGAGAACCACTGAACTAAGTTGTATCATCGAATTATCTACGCATATTATAGTATATATAACATAATTAAAATAAATATACAAAAATAAAATCCCCGATTACTCTCCGATTTATTTCTGATTTTGCAAAAATCGCTACTCCCAGACCGAGCGCCCGAGTAGCGCCCAGCGATATTTAAAACACAGGAAATATCTATCGTATACTTTTTAAGCTAAAGACAGCCATATATAAAACTATATGCTCTAAGGTGTTTTCTTTTGAATCTCAAAATAGCACAATAGTGTTATAGAAGAGATGTGGAGTTTATGAGAAACTCTTTATTAAGATCAACCAAAAGTACAAAGATTATAAGGGGTGATTCGTCTCGGCGATAAGGTTTGCCGAGATGAATACAAAGAGACTAAAAAATAAAGAACAAAAATATAGCTAGGGTTTCGTGTTTGGCTCCTCTGCTCTCAAGGATTTTCTGGATTCTCTTCAATGAATGAGGAGTCTTCAATATATAGTGAGAGGAGGTCGGCTTCTTCAAGATATCCTTTTTTTCTCTTATGGAAATATTCTTTTTTGGTGTTGATCTCTTTCCTTTCTTCTAGGATTTAGCCTTTGTCTCCAAGTCTTTCCTTTTCTTTGAGGAGATGGAGGTGGAAAACGGGCCAGGCTTGCATGGTGTTATTAATTATAACGGGCTCAAGGAATTGTGCTAATTCCGGTACTAACAATAAGTCTCCCCCAGTTCGTCGAGTCAAATGCAGTTTGATATTGACGGACTTCATGTATAAGAGAGGAGCTCGTGAGCTATTAATAACAATTATACCGTGCCGATTCTAGCTCGTTTTCGACGCGATGCTGCGTTATTGACTTTAGATTCGTACCGCCTCGTTAAAACCTTGATATGGAAAAACCCTATAGGATAAAAACTATAAAAAGGGAAAAGTGTACGTTGACGTCATCTTGTCTGCAAGTAGAATGTGTTTTTGACAATTTCTTTCGGACTTGACGCCAGCTCGTCAAGGAGAATAAATTGCTGTAATGATTTTTCTCGGACTTGACATCGTCGCGTCAAGGAGAATTCATCTCGAACTTGGCAGCAGCTCGTCAAGGAGAATTTGTCTCGGACTTAGCAGCGGCTCGTCAAGGAGAATTCATCTCGAACTTGATAGCGGCTCGTCAAGGAGAAGTCATCTCGAACTTGATAGCGGCTCGTCAAGGAGATTTTATCTCGAACTTGATAGTGGCTCGTCAAGGATAATTTATCTCGGACTTGACATTGTTGTGCCATGGAGGATCAATTGTGCGTCTCGGACATGACAGCGGCGCGTCAAAGAGAAGTCATCTCGAACTTGATGGCGGCTCGTCGAGGAGAGTTCAACTCAGACTTGATGGCGGCTCCTCAAGGAGAGTTCAACTCAGACTTGATGGCGGCTGATCAAGGAGATGTCGGTTTCGTCAAACGCTTTTTCCTCGAACTCGTGTATGACGAGATCGGGGTCGAGCTCTTTTTCCAAGAGATTGTATTTTCTCGAACTCGTGCAGGCCGAGGTAGGGATCGAGCTCTTTTTCCAAGAGATCGTATTTTCTCAAACTCGTGCAGGACGAGGTCGAAGTCGAGCTCGTTTATCACGAACTCGTTTTTTCTCGAACTCGTTTATGACGAGATTCGGGGTCGAGCTCGTTTGTCACGAACTCATTTTTTTCGAACTCGTTTATGACGAGATCGGGGTCGAGCTCTTTTTCCAAGAGATCGTATTTTCTCGAACTTGTTTATGACGAGATCGGGGTCGAGCTCGTTTATCATGAACTCGTTTTTTCTCAAACTCGTTTATGACGAGATCGGGGTCGAGCTTGTTTGTCATGAACTCGTTTTTTCTCGAACTCGTGCATGACGAGATCGTGGTCGAGCTCCTTTTCCAAAAGATCGTATTTTCTCGAACTCGTGTATGACGAGATCGGTCGAGCTCTTTTTCCAAGAGATCATATTTTCTCGATCGGGGTCGAGCTCTTTTTCCAAGAGATCGTATTTTCTCGAACTCGTGTAAACGAGATCGGTTTTCTCGAACTCGTGCAGGCCAAGATCGGGGTGGAGCTCTTTTTCCAAGAGATCGTATTTTCTCGAACTCGTGCATGACGAGATCGGGGTCGAGCTCTTTTTCCAAGAGATCGTATTTTCTCGAACTCATGCAGGCCGAGATCGGGGTCGAGCTCTTTTTCCAAGAGATCGTATTTTTTTGAACTCATGTATGACAAGATCGGGGTCGAGCTCTTTTCCAAGAGATCGTATTTTCTCAAACTCGTTTATGACAAGATCGGGGTCGAGCTCGTTTATCACAAACTCGTTTTTTCTCAAACTCGTTTATTGCGTGATCGGGGTCGAGCTCGTTTGTCACGAACTCGTTTTTTCTCGAACTCGTGCATGACGAGATCGGGGTCGAGCTCTTTTTCCAAGAGATCGTATTTTCTCGAACTCGTGCAGGCCGAGATCGGGGTCGAGCTCTTTTTCCAAGAGATCATATTTTGTCGAACTCGTGCAGGCCGAGATCGGGGTCGAGCTCTTTTTCTAAGAGATCGTATTTTCTCAAACTCATGTATGACGAGATCGGGGTCGAGCTCTTTTTCCAAGAGATCGTATTTTCTCGAACTCGTGTATGACGAGATCGGGGTTGAGCTCTTTTTCCAAGAGATCGTATTTTGCTTCGTCGAACGTTTGGCCAGAACGTCGACGTGTCATTCTAAGATTTTTTTATAGAATGGGTACCTTTTGAAGGTAAATAATAAAATTTTACAATGCTCATCTCGCCAGATGGATTATAAAATATTATTAGAGTTATAGCTGTACCTTTTGCAAGGCTGTACCCGTGTCGGGATCAAGCCATTCGTAGTTCGTTACAATGAGTGGAGTAACCCTTTATTTTTATCTCGACCTCGTTCTTTGACGAGATCGATTTTTGACGAGCTCGCTCTTCATCGAGCTCGGTTTTGTGTGCCTAGTCCATTAACGGATTTGCCGTTTTGGCGGCGGAGGCAGATCGTTTGGATGACGAGTTGGGTTCATCTCGGCGTCGTCGTCGTTCTGCTTGGGAACATCATCGGTGTTTTGACCTTGGCCCAGCATTATTTTGCGTCGGTGCTGTTTTGCGAAATGCCTACAAGTTTTTGTAGCATGACCCGTACGCCCATGGAAGCTGCACCACTTGGTATGATCGTTGTCATCTTCGTCGCGTCGTGGAGTTTTACCTGCGACAGAAAAGGAAGATTTTCTTTTGTTCTCTTGACGAGATGACTCTTTCGTCGCTTCGTGAATCTTCGAGTGGTGTACCTTGCACTCTTCGACGAAACGTACTTTTGGGACCTATGCAAAGTGTCCTGGAGAGTTGTCGGCTCGTCGAGCATTAAGTTCTCTTTGAACTTTGATTCGAACCAAATCCCGTTTTCAAGAGCTTTTATTCCCATCCCGTCGGGGAGGTCTCAGTACTCTACTGCTGTCGTGCTAAACCTCTCGACGAACTCGCGATGAGGCTCGTCTTTTCCCTGTGTCATAGTGAAAAGATTGGCGCTACTTTTTGACATAAACATTGAAAAATGTTTCAGGAATGCCGTGCTGAGATCATCGAAGTTGCCGATGGACTCGGCAGGAAGGTTTGAAAACCAGCCCGTCGCATCTCTGTTCATATGCTCGATGAACAGTTGACAGTAATTTGCATCTTGTTCTTCAGGGGAGGCATATTTTTGCCTTTTCATGGCGATCTCAAAGGTTCTCAGCCAACCTTTAGGATCGTCACCCTTGTTGTAGAACTGAAGTCGGAGGGCCGTTTGATCCTTTAAAGGTATCACGGCGATCCGATGAGTGAAAGGACTCTTTTTCGTCTCGGCAAGGATTTTGGCAATTTCTGGTGCCGCGCTGGTGGCGCCGTGTACCTTGGAGTTGATTGCGGAGATGTCGTGGCGCAGCTTGGCCACTTCCGGATCGATTTTTCATTTGTCTTTCGTCATGGCATTAGTTGCCGCTGTGCTTCTCGTCGGAGTCTGGAAGAGAGTCCGCCCATTAGGAATAATTCGTCCGTCATCGGTGATTTGGAGCGAATTGATCCTGTCCTGGCACTTTTGCTGCTGAGCTTGCAGCTCGGCAAATTGAGCCGCAAAACCTTGCATGGCCGTGGTAAACGCAGCGTTGGTGATTGGAGCTTCTGCGTCCAGTGCCGGTGTCGGCGGAGGATTGACGTGACCGTCGTTCGCATCGCTTCCGAGGGGACGAATGATGGGGTTTCCATCTGCGTCGAGATCAGGTTGACTTTGAAGTCCGCCTGTTCTCGTGCCGAGATCATTTGTTCAGAGATCCCATCTTTGAACCTTGATTGTCTTTTTCAGAGTTTGTTCTCCTATCTCCACAGACGGCGCCAATTGTTGAATCTCAAAATAGCACAATAGTGTTATAAAAGAGAGGTGGAGTTTAGGAGAGGCTCTTTATTAAGATCAACCAAATTACAAAGATTATAAGGGGTGATTCATCTCGGCGACAAGGTTTGCCGAGATGAATACGGAGAGACTAAAGAACAAAGAATAAAAATATAGCTAGGGTTTCGTGTTTGGCTCCTCTGCTCTCAAGGATTTTCTGGATTCTCTTCAATGAATGAGGAGTCTTCAATATATAGTGAGAGGAGGTCGGCTTCTTCAAGATATCTTTTTTTCTCTTATGAAAATATTATTTTTTGGTGTTGATCAAGATATTAATATTAACTCGAAAAAAGAATATTTCCATAAGACTATAACATATTAATAGTCCACGTTCTTCTTGCTCTTAAGGATATCTCTTATTTACATATTAATGCATTTTCAAGTCTCACCAACAACCTAGGTTGGTATAAGTTGTTGTGGCATTATACACCTGAGGGGTTGGGGTGTATTGGGCTGCAGCCTTAGAAGTGCTGGGCCGGCGGTGGGCCTGTGAGCCAGGCTGTTACAAAAAAGTGCACTTTTTGTAACAGTCCGCCCCCACCTAGGCCGCAGCCAAGGCTCCCACGGCACTGCTATAGTAACAGTCCGGCCCACCGGCCCGACAAGCCGGCCTGACACTGTTAGGGCTGCAGCCCAATACACCCCAACCCCTCTGGTGTATAATGCCACAGTAATTTATACCAACCTAGGTTGTTGGTGAGTCTCGAACCCCAGACCTCACCCTTGAAGTAGCCCTGCACACAGGAAGCTCCCACCAGCAACCTAGGTTGGTATAGTGGCAGTGGCCTTATACACCAGAGGGGTTGGGGTGTAATGGGCTGCAGCCCTAACAGTGTCGGCCTGGCGGTGGGCCGGTGGACCGGACTGTTACACGTTTCGTCACGTCTAGTTCCATCTTATCCTATTATGTTCTTTCTTTCTCATCTTCTCCTGTTTCATCCCATTTCTTCCATTTCATCCCATCCCTAAATATAATTAGGAGAAGACGAAATTAACATCCCGTCCCATTATGTTCCTTTTCATCTCGGCTCATTCATTTTTTTTTCATCTCGTTCCGTTCTTTCCCGTCCCATCCCATCACATCCAGTCCCATCGTATCTATTATGTTCCTTCCCATCTTGTTATATCATATCATGTTCCTTCCGTTTATTCCCTTCTTATCCCTAAATATAATTAGGAGTAGGCAAAATTCACGTTGTGTCCCATCTGTCCATTTCGTTCTTTTTCATCTCGTCCCATTCCTTTCCGTCATGTCCGGTCCCATCCTATCCCATTATGTTCCTTCATGTATTGTCTTGTATCATCATGTTATTTTCGTTTCTTCCCGTCGCGTCCCTAAAAATAATTAAAGGTAGGCGATATTCCCCTCTTGTTCCATTATATATGTTTTTGTCTCGTCATGTCCAATCTCGTCTTTTTCATCTCAAAATACTTTAAAAAAATTAGTGTCTTTTGTAAAATATCTTGACATTAGCTGATATATTTATTTGAAAGTAAACTATATAATTTGTCAAAACTAAAATTACTAAATAATTGTTTTTATAGATCTATACATAATTTTTTTTAATAACATTTCATATTCTTGTTAACCCTATTATAGTAATAAATGATAATTATTATGAAAATTAAATTAGAAGAGAAAACAAAAAATGTGATAATATGTCAATTTTGTAGAGATCCTATACTTACTGATGTATTAACTAGTAACATGAGAAGAGAAAAAATTATCCTTTATATATATAGATATATTTAGCACACCAAAACCAAGTTATAAGAACATAAAAAAGCTGTTGACAAAAAAGAAATATCATAAAAAATTATATATATTTAATGATATGTTTTGAATAGTGAAAATAACAGAATCACAACGTGAAAAAATGTAAAACTAAACTAATATAATTGTTTAAATAGTACTGGACAATTAATTTGCTTGTTGCTGGAGATTTACAAGTCGCATCCAACCAAACACCAGATGCCTTTGCTAAACTCGGTATAGGTTTATAGATCTGTTTGCTAGAGTTTACCGGATCAAATCAAGGACTGCCTCTCTAATTGTTCTTCCCATAAGGAATATTTATGTCTGCTAGATTTAGAAAATAGAGACCTCCTTATCAGGGAACGGAAGCCCTGATGTTATGAGTTTTGCGGAGTCCTTTTAAAGAACCTTTCTTTGGAAGAAACGGCGGCCTACCTTCCTCAAGAAGCCTTTATCGACTTCTTGAACGAGCAGATGTGTTAATCGAACAATGTGTTAGCATAGAGCAGGATAGGTAATCTCCTTGCTTTAGTTGGTTTGGTCGGGTGGGAATCTAATAGGTAGTTGACTACCCGATCTTCTTCCTGCTCAACCATTGTTTTATCCGTTTGCACAAGTCCTGATCTTATGTTGAACAAGGTTACTTAAATCATTAGGGGTGGACTTCCGGGACAGGACAAACTGAAATCTCTTTTCTAAGGGGATGGAGTTTACCTAGGGGAGATAGTGTCTGAACAAATTTCCTACATTTTGTTTCAGTTCAGAACACACATCTTTAACCCGACCCATATCTATAATGGGAGTCACAATGGTCCGGAATGTGCTAGCCTTTAAGGCTTCACCAATTTCATAATCTGACACACTGAGAACCAAGAAAGATACAATCGGACTAACTGATCTGCTCAATCATCCCGCACTTTGATCAATTGGCGGTGATGGGTAGGGATTCTAGTTGGTATCCCAAGCAAGCCAGGAAGGCAGCGCTGCGCGCCTACGGTCCTTTGCNAGTCATTTGCTGTGTTAACCATGTGTTTCTGAGCTAACCATGTCAACAGTATGGAACCTCTCGTAGAGACCAAGTTTTAGGGCAATCTTAATTAACTCTCTAAAATCATTATTATTACTTTCACAAGTGATATATATATATATAAATATTTATTTATTTATTTATTTATTTATTTATATTAGTAATTAATATATCTTAGTTTGACTCGGATGGTAACACAGTAAGGTTTTTGGTACAAAGCATTAGTGTAACAGTCCGGCCCACCGGCCCATCGCCGGCCCGGCACTGCTAAGACTGCAGCCCAATACACCCCAATCCCTCTAGTGTATAATGCCACAGCAACATATACCAACCTAGGTTGTTGGTGAGTCTCGAACCCCAGACCTCACCCTTTAAGTAGCCCTGCACACAGAAAGCTACCACCAATTGACCTGCATATCAATTGGTGGTAGCTTCCTGTGTGCAGGGCTACTTAAAGGGTAAGGTCTGGGGTTCAAGACTCACCAACAACCTAGGTTGGTATAAGTTGCTGTGGCATTATACACCAGAGGTGTCAGGGTGTATTGGGCTGCAGGCTTAGCAGTGCCGGGCCGGCGGTGGGCCGGTGGACCGGACTGTTACATAAAAGTGCACGTTTTTTGTAACAATCTGGGCTAACCTCAAACCTGGGCTCCCGCCAGGGCCTTCCGGCACTGTTAGGGCTGCAGCCCAATACACCCCAACCCCTCTTATGTATAAGGCCACAACAACTTATACCAACCTAGGTTGTTGGTGAGATTCGAACTTGAGACTTCACCCTTTAAGTAGCTTCCTGTGTGTAGGGCTACTTAAAATGTGAGGTTTGGGGTTCGAGATTCACCAAAAACCTAGGTTGATATAAGTGGCGGTGTGAGGTTAGGGTGTATTGGACTGCAGCCCTAACAGTGTCGGGCCGGCGGTGGACCGGTGGGCCGGGCTGTTACAATTAGACTACATATATACATCATGATCATAATAGATGCAATATACTGTCAAGATAATGTTATATAGTGTTTCCAATTAATCACTGTAGCAGCGAAATGAAAGTCTCTTTACTGTCCATTCATTTTGGGACAACTTGACATCCATCAAATTTGTTTTCCTTGTCAACTGCGTATTCATCAAATTAAAACACCGATTTCGTGGAATAATTTTATGAGTAATTTGGGCAGGTGACCATAAATACCATCGTATTTAAGTAAATAGGAAAGTATATGTTTATATTGTAATGATTTTTTTTTTAATACCTAATTACCCTTTCTCTTTCCTCTCTCTTTCCACTCTTTCTCTTTCTCTTTCTCTCGTTCACTCCGCCCCTCGCTTTCTTCCTCTCTCTCTCCTTGTTTCCTCTCCTTCTCTCCCTCACACTCCCCCTTCCTCTCTCTCAGAAAATCTATCTCTCTCCCTCTCCCTCTCCCTCCCTCCCTCTCTCTCTCGGAAAATCCATCTCTCTCCCTCTCCCTCCCTCCATCTCTATCTCTCGGAAAATCCCTCTCTCTCCCTCTCCCTTCCTCCCTGTCTCTTTGTCGGCAAATCCCTCTCTCTCAAAATCCACTTCATCTCTTATAAGCTTTTCAGATTTCCGGTGAAATTATTGTTACAATTTCGAAAACTTCTCAAACTTTTTCAGCGAGAGAGAGAGCACTTAAAGTTTGGGTTACTTATTGCGAGATCGAAGAGACCTTTGTTTTTCGGAAGTTTCGGCCAATATATCATTACCCGAATGCTGAAGGTCTCAAAGAAACACGAGATTTTAGTTTCTCTTCGCTGGCAAACCAATGAGGTTCTCCCTTCGAGAATTCGCTATCGTGACCGGCATATCTTGTGGCAAATAGAAGAAGAAGACAGAAGAAGATGGAGATGAAAAGAAGAATAAGATAGAGGAAGATGGAGATGTTGATCCAGAAAACCGTTATTATTAGTTTTAACACCGTAAATGTTTTATTTTCACATAATATATATTTATTAACATGTTATTTTCATTTGTAGCATGCTAAAAAAAATATTAACGCACATATTATTTTGTACAATTTGTTATTGTTACCAATCTAACATATGTAATACCGCGTAAAATATAAACTTAGATGCAAAATATAGATATATGCATGTCATACAATATGTGTTAACATGTTTCAAAAATAGATAATTCGGTAACATAATATATATCTGTACAAACATTTTCATGTCAATGTCGCCTTTGTCACTCATAAATCATTGTGTTTCTCCATCATCTCTTCTTTATTTTTTTTCCAATAACCTTAAAGTTATCCAGCTAATAATTAACTTACTTTGTAAAACAAAACTTGTATACAAATCTATATGTTTAAATATGATATAAATTTGTTTACTTGCTGTAAAAACATGTGACCAGACCTTTTTGAAATTCAAAAGTAGTTGTTTACTTGCTAATAACTAAGTTAACTAGTGAAACAAAAATTTAAAAATAAATCTATGTCTAGATATGATATAATAGTTGTTCATTTGTTGCAAGAAAATGTAACTAATCATTGTAATATGTATAGATTTCGTGAATGATTCGCCGTCGACTTGACTCCTAGATCCATGTTCTTCCTCTCAAAATTCTCGTCCTCGAATTTATCTCTGTAGATGGATTCATTTCAATTTTAATTTCCCCATGGAGCAATCTCCTCATTGGCACATGAAGTTAGGGATTGGAACAAAGATTTTTTAAAGTGAAGAGTTTCTTGATCAATTTCTTTCTCCCAAATACAGAAAGCACTTAAATTCTCTGTCATGTTCGGGGTACAGAACATCAATTATCGCCATTGTTGTTCTTCCTTTAGAGAGAGAGAGAGAGAGATGTTGCTTTTTTCGTTACACCCAATGCTCCAAATGCACACACATCTCACGCGCATAACACAACAAAAGCAGGGTCTTTCTCGTAATTAACCACAACAATCCGTATACCTCACACATACTCTTCCTCATACTTCCTATTTACCTAAATACAATCACAATACTTCCTTCTTTCCTAATTGTCTCTAATTTTATTTAAAAACTAAAAAATCTAACGGAGGCACCGTCCAAATATTAAAAGGATCAAAGTAAATTCTCCAAATCTCTAATAGTAAGATAAATTAATAGTCCGACTCTAAGAAAATGAAGGTTCCGGAATTTCCTGGAGATATCGATACAGATTTTTGTAGACATACCGACGTGTCTACAGAAACATACATCCATAAGTACTACATGAGAATGAGATACTATTAGAGGATGTAGAAAATCATAATATTATTGTCAAACATTATATATTTAATATACAAAGATATTTACAGATTTTGTATCTATTTAGTTTAGGAAACCTCTTTATTATATAAGCATATATAACTTTTATTGTATTTTTTATGAGAGCAATATACAATTCGTTCCAAACACTAAAGTGTTCTTTTCTCGTCATCATCTAATATAGTATCAGAGCAGTTTATGCTCAAGAGTTTCGATCTAACAATCAAACTCTCTAATCTTCATACTTTTTAAGCCATGTGCTTCTTTCATTCAAGTCTATCATGGACCTCTGAATCAAATTCTTTTCTTTTTCTTCATCCTTTTTATTTTGTGATTCCCAAATTCAAATTCATCATGAACTTATGAATCATTTTCTGTATGTGTTACACATAACTATGCAGAACACAATCTCTACGAGAATTGACTTGCTCTTCTCATCGAGGTTCTACACGAGAATGACTTGCTCTTCTCAACTCAAGCCATGTGCTTCTAAAAACCTTAGGGTTTCTTAAAAAATAAACAAAAAAAAAGTTGTTTTCTAAACATTTTTGAATTATTTCAAAAAAAATCAGTTATTTTATTTATTTTTAGTTTTCCAGTTGGTATAAGAGCAGGTTTGCTCCAGAGTTTTGATCTAACGATCAAACTTTTTATTTTTCTTCATCTTTTTCATTTTGGGTTTTAAGCATATTGCTTCTCTATTCAAGTTCATCATGAACCTCTAAATCTAATCCATTGTGATTTTTATTCAAGTCTTTATAAACCTCTGAATCATTTATTAAAAAAAAACACACATCCTGTCTCTTTACTTCTTTCTATTTTTCTTCTTCAATCTTCTTCTGGTTTTATTTTTCAATCTTTTTCTTTCAATTACAAAAAAATTGACTTCATGAGAGTCAATACAATAATTCTTCCAATTCAAAAAAAAAAAAATCTAGTTTTCTCCTGTTTTCTGTGTAACACACGACCCTCACCTCTTCATCTCCTTATAATTCTACGTTCTTCATTCTCTTTCATTGTTCTATGATTCTATCTTCTTCTTCTTATTTCTAATTTTTTATTCTGAAAAAAAAAATGGCCCATTGAAGCTTCAATTTTCTTTTCAACACCATCTCTTTCCATTTTCTATCTAAGCCATGAAGCTTTTTATTCAAGTCGTTATAGACCTCTATATCATCTTTCTCAAAAAAAAAAAAAAAAAATAATAATAAAACTCCAAAGAGAATCACTCTCGGCCGTAAGGAAGCTTTAATTGCTTGAAGCCCATACATAACATCACGATTCAAGTGAATCTCAAGCTTGTCATTCCTTTACATTCCATTATCACCTTGATATTGATTAGAGGATGTAGAAAATCATAAATATTATTGTCAAATATTGTATATTTAATATATAAAGATATTTACAGATTTGAATCTATTTGTTTAGAAAACCTCTTTAGTATATAAGCATATGTAACCATCACTGTATTTTTTATGAAAGCAATATACAATTCTTCCCAAACACTAAAGTGTTCTTCTCTCATCTTCATCTAATAGATACATTCGACTAAAAAATGAGAGATTTAATTTGTGAATATAGGCTCAAAAAACTAACCATTCGTCCTAATACACATTTTCTGAAGTTTTCTATTTTTTTACTTTAATATCCTTGTAAAATGTATATAATTATGAAATAAATATTTTTTGAAATTTACTATTTTTTTACTTTAATACCCTTGTAAAATGTATATAATTATGAAATAAATATTTTTAAATGCTATATAAAAAAACAAAATTCATAACAATGGAAGAAAAAATATGGACAATGTTATGACATTTTTTTTTTAAGAAGTCTTAAACAAATATTTTTAAAAATTTCTACATTTTCAAATATTCAAAGTAGAATTCATATTCTACTTGTTGCTCTATTTTCTACTAGGAGCAGAATATGAATTTTACGATGTGTTCAGTACTCTACGATTCGTAGAACATGAGATATAACTTATGTTCACGTTTCTTAGGTTTCTACTAATGGTAGAAAATGATTTCTGACTTGCGTTCACATTTCTACCACCCGTAGAAAAGATATTCTACGGTTATTTTATTTTCTACTAGTCAGTAGAAAATGTTATCTGATAATTTAACCGTATTCTACCATCCATAGAATGCATCTTCCAGAAATCACAATAAATTCTACCGACTGTAGAAATAATGTTTTTGTGAGAATCTGGGAGAATCTAAACTAATATGGTAAGTTAATCTTTAAAAAATATTTTCAAATCTAGCGGTTTTCTTATTTTCTTCTTCTCAAAAAAGAAAAATAACGACATTTTTGTGTTCTTTCTCTTCTTCTTCTTACTTTTAGGGTTTATGTTGATGTTCCTTTAAATTATTTTCATCTTTTGTTTTGTGGTTTCTCTTTTTATTTTCTTTTAATAATGTTGCATATCTTTGTAAGTTGTGCTGTATGGAAATAGTGTGCAAGCAAGATGTGGTCAAAGAGAAGAGAAAAAAATTTCCTCTTTTACTTTGTTAGTTATTTTATTAAAAGAAAATAATTTTTATTTTGTAAATTCATTTTAATTGGTTTTAAAATTGTTTAATTCTATTTAGATGGGTAAAATTGGCAAAACATTCAAAATAAAGTGTATTAGGACCAGAAATTATAGAAAAAGTCATGTGGACAAGAGGGGAGTATTTTGATCCTTTTTACAAAAAATCTCAAAAAACAATTACCAAAAAAGAAGAAGAGATACATCGAAAATTTTATGGACACTCGCCAATTAAGGGTGTAAATTAATAAAAATGAGATGATTAATGAATTAAAATGAATGAACCCGCATGGTGCTTATTGTTCACAATATGGATGCTAAAATAATATATTTGTTCCATTCGTGTACTTTTTTTTTGCAATAAAGTTGAGAAACGAGAATTGTTTATAGTTCTTTTGAATGGAATTGGTGAACTTTTTTTTCAAGTGTTTTTATTATAAATGATAAATTTGTTTGGTATAAATGAATGTTTCGTTTCTCCATATACATTTAGTCGCACAGCATAGATGCATTGAAACAACCAACACTTTTTTTATTTTTTTAACTTAAACAATTATAGCAGAAGTTTTAAACTATTGAAATAAATAATAAACCAAACAACAATACTTGAACCAGAATAGATACCTAGCAACCTAACAATAGGTTCGCATAAACAACCTTAACAAAATAAACTCAACATCCTATCATCCCCTCCTTCAGGCTTGATTCTGCGATCACAAATAGTCTTTACTTGCATCACATGGTTATAAGAGATGAATGAGTATTATCATAAATACTCAGTGACGATCATCCTGTCTACAGGCTAATTACGCAATTTCTAAACCATTTTAAACAGTATTGCGATGAACAGTGATTCCGGCTTAAACAGTGATTCCGACAATGAATAGTAATTCCAATCAGAAATCTCCTCTGAAATCTCCTTCTCTCTTCTCTTGCCTCTATCTCCCCAAAAAATGAAGAGAAAAGCGGCCACAGCCCTTTTAAACTCGCGAACAAGGGTTTTCACCCTTAACCAACTTGAACCGGACAAATTAAATCAGACCGAAATCAATTCGCCGAACCGGTGTCGATCGACACTAATTTGTGGTGTCGCTGGACACCACACAAAAATTTCAATTCAATGGTTTACGGATGTTAGATGCATAGTATTTCGGTGACGATTATAATTTATTTTTTTATTTTGTTTGGTTATATTATATTGTTTTTGTTGTCATCGTATTTTACTCTCTTTGAATTATAACCCAAATTAATGAAGAAAACAAAAAGATAAAATCTATGATAATCCATTAATTAGGGCATCTCCAACCCACATATCAAATTTGGTGTTTATCTCACACCAAATTTGATGTTTTGTTGTTCAACTTTTTTTTCCATCTCCAATCATAAACACTAAAACTTACACTAAAAGAGATATTTTTAATATTATACTATTAAAATTAATTTTTTTATTTTGTTAATAGTTTTAATAAATATTAATTGTCCTTAAAATGAATTAATTATAAAGTTAATATAGAACTTACTGGCAAGGGTATAATCTGGATATTGTCTATCATCCGGACAAGGCCAACTTAGTGGCATATGCGTTGATTCAGCTAGAGAGCATAATATTGAGGCATTAGTTAGTGAGATTAGCATGTTGCGTCTTTGTGCTATCTCAGAGGAGCCTTTAGATTTAGAGGCGGCGGATCAGACAGATTTACTCAGTAGGATCAGAGTGGCTCAGCAGTGTGATCAGAGTTTGATTGATGCATCGCGGGCAGCTGGTTCTGAGTATCAGGTCTCTTCGAACGGGACGATTTTGGTTCGTGGTTGGGTTTGTGTACCCAAGATTGAGGAGTTGAGACAGGAGGTTTTGAGAGAGGCTCATGCGAGCAAATTCTCGATTCATCCAGGTGCGACCAAAATACCGTGACCTCAAACAGTATTATCATTGGGTGGGGATGAAGAAAGATGTGTCTGATTAGATTGTGAGGTGCAACACGTGTTCGTTGGTCAAGGCAGAGTATCAGGTTCTAGATTGTCTTCTGCAGAGTTTATCCATTTCAGAGTGGAAGTGGGACATGATCACGATGGATGTTGTTATGGGATTACCTATCTCACGGACGTTTGATGTTATTTGAGTTATCGTGGATCGGTTGACCAAGTCAGCACATTTCTTGGCCATCAAGAAGACAGATGGAGCTACTGTCTTGGCTAGGAAATATGTGTGGGAGATTGTGAGGCTGCATGGAGTGCCAGCCAGTATTGTGTCGGACAGGGCTCCGAGATTTGCTTCAGATTTTTGGAAGGCATTTCAGACTGAGAGGGCACTAAGGTGCATATGAGTAAGCTTATCATCCACATACAGATAGGGATTCAGAGAGGACTATCAAGACTTTGGATGATTTTCTTAGGATGTGTGTGCTAGATTGGGGTGGCCATTGGGCTGATCATCTGTGTTTGGCAGAGTTTGCCTACAACTACAGTTTTCAAGAGAGTATCGGCATGGCTCCTTCTGAGGCTTTCTATGGGAGGCTATGTAGGACGCCTTTATGTTGGACCCAAGTGGGAAAGCGCATCATATATGGAGCTACCTTTGTTCAGGAGACGACAAAGAAGATCCATGTTTTGACACTGAACATGAAGGAGGCTCAGTATAGGCACAATAGTTACGCTAATAGGCGGAAACGTGAGCTTGAGAGTTCCAGGTTGGAGATAGATTGTATCTCAAGATGGCTATGTTGAAGGGTCCTAACAGATCCATAGCAGAGAACAAGCTAAGTCCGCGTTTTATGGGTCCGTTTCCAGTGGTGGAGCGAGTTGGGCCAGTGGCGTATCAGTTAGGCTTACCTCTGATCATGAGAGCCTTTCACAAGGTGTTTCATGTTTCGATGCCGAGGAAGTGCCTTCATCCTTCAGAGGAGTTAGTGGCTCAGCTTCCAGAGGATCTTAGGCCAGATTTGACGGTTTTTCCTGTGAGGATTTTTGAGAGGGGAGTCAAGGTTTTGAGGAACAAGAAGGTGTCATTGCTGAGAGTCTTCTGGGACTGTAGCTGTACAGACTACAGAGGATGAGACTTGGGAGAAATAGGCAAATATGAAGCTGAATTTCAGGAAGTGATTCGACAAGCAGGTCATGGAGTGAGCTTCTTTCGTCTTTGTGGTTCCAGTTTTAGCTTGGTGCTATGTTGTTGTTGTTGTTGTTGTTGGTTTATGTATTTCGTTTTACGACTTACATTTTTGGAGATTTATAAGATGTAGTTTGCCTTATATTTATGTGTTTCGGATGTTACAAGTTGTTGACCAGTTTGGGTCGTGAGATATTCAGATATGTAATAGACGTTTCAGAGTTTTTACTCTAGGGGCCGTGGTGTCCCCGAATAACTCTTTACTAAGAGATAGCGTTCTCTGACAGACTTATCTGGGGGTCGCTACCTCAGTATAAGTGGTTAGGAATGTTTACTTACTAGTGACTAGTGATTCGCGAAGTGAGTATTGAGGCGATAGTATTCCTCTTGGGGAAACGGTGGTCTCCTGCATGTCCTTTGGAGATATTATTCTCTGGCAGAGTATTGAGTTAAGAGTAATGATGTCTAGGAGACGTGTGTATAACATAAGCATAGATGTGAGTCTCAGGGATCAGGTGAGGATCTCTTGTGGTTTGGCCAGTTAAGGGCCGGGTTTGTCATCTGTGGTAGACGTATTTGTGGGATTCGAGGTCGAATCCAGTTTAGTGGGGGGACAATTGTAACATCCGTGGACGAAGAATCGTCGTTCTGACTTGGTGTCGAGCAACACCAGGGAGGGTATCAGTTGACACCAGTCTGGCGAATTGATTCCCGGTTCAATCTAATTGTCTGGTTTGCGTCTTGTTAGAGGAAAAACCTAGGTTGCGACTTTTAAAGTGTTTCAGCCGCATTCTTCTGTGTCTTTCGAAAAAGAATAAGAGAAGACAAAAAATGCTGAGAGGTTTTTGGATGATTTCTGGAGAGCTTGGGTCGATCTAAGACTATGTTGTTGCTGTTCATTTCTTACTCCCCTTCTTAATCCTTGTCAAGGTGAGTTTATGACCATAAGCTCGCAAAATCTAGAATTGTGAAACTGGATTGTTTAATGGTGGAGTTTTGTGATGTTTTTGTGATTGTTTGGTTGTTATTCTCGTCTTAGATCGAGTTTATTGTTGTGATATTGTGTTTTTTGTGTTTCTGTGCTGTAAATCGAGTTGGGCGTCAATCTGTTGGATCAATGTCGAGCCACACCAAGCTGGTGTCGGTCGACACCAATCGACCGTGAAACAACCAACACTTTTTTTTTAACTTAAACAATTCTAGCGAAAGCAAATAAATAAATTAAAAAATTCTAACAGCGTAAATGAATTCAAATATTAAAACACAAATTCATATCATCATCTTCCTCGGGCTTGATTCCGCGATCACACTTTCCTTATACTTGCATCAAATGGCAAAAAAATATGCATGAGTATTTCATAAATACCCAGTTAGACGATCATCATGTATGTTCTAGACCATTTTAAGTCTTTTAAATAAATATCACAATTATTAAATATTTTCCATAATTAAATATCTCCAAAATAATTATTAAATAATAATATTAATTAATTATTAAACTGAAAATAATTAATTAAACCAATTAAATAACCAACTAAATTAATTTAAACCAATTCGATTTAAAACAACCAAACCAATTAATTCCAATTTAATTTGATTGAACCGGTTAACCAATCTGAACCAGCGTTGGTGTCGATCGATACCCGATTTCTAGATCGAAACCGAGTTCGACGAAACCAACACCACAAACACACAAACATCAATCCATCACCACATAACACGATTAAACTCACAAATATCACATAAACAACACGAAAAACATCAATAACACATCAAACAACAATCCAAAATTTTCCATCTATCAATTACGGGCCTACAGTCACGCACTCACCTTGATTAAGGATTGAGAAGATGAAAGGAAGAAGGAACAGTAACATATCGATCCAGAACACACTAAAAACTCCACAAATCGTACCAAAATCGCCTCCAATTCAATCACTTGAAACAAACCGGAAATTGATTTCGCGAGCCGGTGTCGATCGACACCAGCCTTGGTGGCCCTCGACACCAGGCAAAAATCACACTTTCACGATTACGGATGTTACAATTCTCTCCCACTAAACTGGATTCGTCCTCGAATCCCAACAACACACGTCTCTGAAAGACCAAAAACCCGACCTTGCAAGGTCAAACACCGGAATCTTTACCTGATTCTCAAAATTATCATTCAATTCTAAGTTATACGCACCATTCAAGACATTTTTCTCTTAACTCATTATCCAAACACTTATATTGGGACCAATGCCTTCCAAATAAGAATGAACCAATGCCTTCCTAACAGATCCATAGCAGAGAACAAGCTGAGTCCGCGGTTTATGGGTCCGTTTCTGGTTGTGGAGCGAGTAACATTACCATCTTGAGATACTCTCTATCTCCAACCTGGAACTCAAGCTCTCGTCTGCGTAACTCTTCTGTCTATTCTGAGCATCCTTTATGTTCAGCTTCACCACACGAACCTTCTCTGTGGTCTCCTGAACATAAGTAGTTCCATATATGCTGCGCTCCCTCACTTGGGTCCAGCATAAGGGTGTTCTGCATGGCCTCCCATACAAAGCCTCAAAAGGAGTCATGCCAAAATTCGCCTGGAAGTTTTTGTTGTAAGCAAACTCAACCAAGCTCAAATGATCTGCCCAATGACCACCCCAATATAGTACACACATCCCCAACAGATCCTCCAACGTCTGGATAGTCCTTTCTGATTGCCTATATGTCTGCGGATGATAAGCCGTACTCATGTGCACGTGCGTGCACATCTCTCTCTGAAATGCCCTCCAAAACTCGTGAGGCAAATCTAGGATCTCTATCTTAGACAATACTGGCTGGCACTCTATGCAGCCTCACAATCTCACGCACAAACTTCTTAGCCAAAACAGCAGCTTCGTCTGTCTTCTTGATGGCCAAGAAATGTGCTGACTTGGTCAACTGATCAACAATGACCCAAATCGCATCATGCATCCTCGAAATAGGTAGTCCCACCACGAAATCCAGCGTGATCCTGTCCCACTTGCACTATGGAATGGGTAAGCTATGCAAAAAACCACCTAAAACCTAATGCTCAGCCTTCACTAAGGAACAAGTGTTGCACCTCTCAACCCAATCTCCCACATCTCTCTTAATCCCGACCCAATAATAATACCTTTTAAGGTCATGGTACATCTTAGTCGGTCCTTGATGAATTGAGAACTTACTCGAATGAGCCTCTCTCAGAATCTGCTGCCTCAACTCCTCTACCTTGGGTACACAAACCCGACCACGAACCAAAATAGTCTCGTTCTCAGAAACCTTATACTCAGAACTCGGCACATGTGACGCATCGATCAAACTCAAATCACTCTCCTGCGCCACTCTGATCCTAGGATCTCTATCTTACACAATACTGGCTGGCACTCTATGCAGCCTCACAATCTCACGAACAAACTTCTTAGCCAAAACAGCAGCTTCGTCTGTCTTCTTGATGGCCAAGAAATGTGCTGACTTGGTCAACTGATCAACAATGACCCAAATCGCATCATGCATCCTCGAAATAGGTAGTCCCACCACGAAATCCAGCATGATCCTGTCTCACTTGCACTCTGGAATGGGTAAGCTATGCAAAAAAACCACCTAAAACCTAATGCTCAGCCTTCACTAAGGAACAAGTGTTGCACCTCTCAACCCAATCTCCCACATCTCTCTTAATCCCGACCCAATGATAATACCTTTTAAGGTCATAGTACATCTTAGTCGCTCCTTGATGAATTGAGAACTTACTCGAATGAGCCTCTCTCAGAATCTGCTGCCTCAACTCCTCTACCTTGGGTACACAAACCCGACCACGAACCAAAATAGTCTCGTTCTCAGAAACCTTATACTCGGAACTCAGCACATGACACATCGATCAAACTCAAATCACTCTCCTGCACCACTCTGATCCTGCTCAACAAATCTGGCTGATCAACTGCCTCTAAGCCCAAAGATGCAAGGTGCTAATCTCGCCCACCAAAGTCTCCACATCCTGTTCTAAAGCCGAATCAAACCTTCATCGACTCAGAGCATCTGCCACTAGGTTAGCCTTGCCCGGATGATAGATAATGTCCAGATCAAAATCCGCCAAGACCTCAACCCAGCATGTCTGTCTCGCATTCATCATCGGTTGAGTAAAGATGTGCTGTAAACTCTTGTGATCTGTGAAGATCTTCACTGACTCCCCCGAAATATAAGATCTCCAAATCTTGAGTGCAAAGACCACCGCTCCCAACTCAAGATCATGCGTAGGGCGGTTGCGCTCACTCCCCTGCAACTGTCTCGAAGCATAGGCAATCACTCTACCCTCCTGCATCAGCACACAACCCAAACCAACTCCTGAAGCGTCTGTGTACACCACATAAGGCTTCCCCGGATCGGGTAATGCCAAGACCGGTGTAGTAGTCAACATCTCCTTGAGCTTCCCAAAGCTCTACTCGCACTCCAGCGACCAAACAAACAGGACATCCTTTTCAGTCAACCTCGTCATAGGCTTAGCCATACTTGCAAAGCCCTTGACGAATCTCCTGTAATAACCTGCTAATCCAAGGAAACTCCTGATCTCGGTAGCACTACTCGGTCTAGGCCAATCTCTGTAGCCTCGATCTTCGCTGGATCTATAGAAACTCCCTCTGCATAAACAATGTGCCCGAGAAATCCCATCACTCGCTGCGAGAAACGACACTTGCTCAACTTAGTGTACAGCTTCTGCTCCTGAAGCTTCTCCAGAACTAGCCTCAAGTGAACCTCATGCTCCTCAAACCAAGATATCATCGATGAAGATGATGACGAATACATCCAAATACTCCTTGAACACGTCGTTCATAAACCTCATAAAAGCTGTTGGCGCATTCGTCAACCCAAAGGGGATCACCACAAACTCGAAATGCCCATATCTCATCCTGAAAGCAGTCTTGCGGACATCCGCATCATCTATCGGGATCTGATGATAACCCTATGTCAAGTCTATCTTGGAGAACCAAGTAGCACCTCTTAGCTAATCCAACAACTCGTCAATCCTCGGGAGAAGGTACCTGTTCTTCACAGTGACTCGGTTGAGTCCCCGGTAATCAATTCACAGCCGGAAACTCCCATCCTTCTTCTTCACAAACAGAACTGGTGCTCTCCACGTTGAAACACTCGGTCTGATGAACCCCTTGCTCAAAAGGTCCTCTAGTTGCTTCTTCAGCTATGCCAACTCCGTTGGAGCCATCCTGTAAGGTGTCTTGGATATCGGCGATGTCCCCGGCTCTAACTCAATCGTGAAAGGATCTGACCGAGAAGGTGGTAACCCCGTCAACGACTGAAAAACATCCTCGAAATCCCGGACAACCTGAATATCCCCAATAACCACCTCACCACTGGACTCTGTCATAGTGATCGTCGCCAGATAGGCCTCACAGCCTCGCTCAATCATCTGCTCTACTTGAATCGCCGAGATCACCAAACTCCTATAAGTCAGTCTCACTCCCTGAAACACCAACCTTCCACCATCATGCTCAAAGACCACTCTGCCTCTCTTGCAATCCAGATGAACCCGGTACTGCGATAATCAGTCCATCCCCAAAATGACGTCGTATAACTCCACCGGACTAATAACCAAATTCGCTGGCATCGACTGCCCCACAATCTGAATATCGACACCTCTAGAACGGCCAAAAGTAGCCAGAAAACCACCACCAGCCACCTTGACCATGCCCAAACGCTCACCCGCGCTGCTCCGGATACCTTCACTCTCGGCACACTCTGGAGTGATAAAGTAATTAGATGCTCCAGAATCGAACAAAACGTGTGACTCAACGCCACCTACTAACAAGGTCCCTACACATTCAAAACTATGAGACCCTGCTAACCCTATCACAGGCAAAATATAGCAAACAAACAATAACAATAATTTTAAACTTAATGAATTACGAAGTCTGAGTCAACATATGTAATTGTGATCGATTCGGCCTGACATGTCTGGCCCGTCTCCACCAAAGAGTATCCTCGCGGTGCAGCACCAATCTGACCCATTGTCTGCGCTGCCGCAATCTGGCTCACTGGTTGAGTCGCTACCGACTGAACCGCTGCAACCGTCAAACCCTGCAATCTGGGACACATCGGCCTGAGATGTCCCGGTTCCCCACACTAGAAGCACACCCTAGTATCCCGAGTATCTCGAGACAACTCTCTTTTGGAACAGCTGGAAATACGATGTTCCATACTCCCACACCCGAAACACGCGCCCCGCAGAAAACGGCTAACACCCGAAGCCTCCTTCTGACTTCTCTTATGGCCATGCGCAGGCTTGCTGCCTTTGCCAGAACCAGAACTGAAACTCGAACCTCGGCACTTCTGCGGCTGCTGCTGCTGACTCTGAGGCTGGATAGCAGGAGCAACTGCAGACGGCACCGCCACCGGACCAACCTGCTCGCGCTGATCTTCCTCGATCGAATCTGCCAACTCCACTAAGTCTGCCCTCGAAGCGTACGCGCGACCTCGACACTGCTGCGGATACTCGAACGAAGCCTCTGAAGGAACCTCTGGAGTATCTCGTGCTCACCACCTGCGCCATTACTGGCATACACTACTAGCCTGCTAAACTCCGCTGCGTACTCATGCAACGAACGGTCACCCTGGGTCAAAGACGTGAACCACAATAAAAACTGATCTCGAGCTTCCTGCGAAAAGTACTGGCCGTCAAACTCCGTCACGAAATCACCCCTCGTCCAGACTGCTCTCCTCTCCGCAATGTCCCGCCACCAAAGATGCGGGTCACCACTCAGATAGTGGATAGCTATCTTCACATAGTACTCCAGTGGACACCTGATCGACTGGAAATTCCACTCTAATCTCGATCTCCACTCGTCGGTCTGCTCCGGGCCAACACCGCCCACAAAATAAGGCGCCCCAATCCTCTGCATCTCCCTCAGCATCTCGAGATAAGGTGGATGCCCCACAACCACAGCACCATGCTGCCCAGAAAAACCCGCAGCACCCTACTGCCCAACAAAACTGGCACCCTGATGTGCCCCTGCCACCGGAGGAACACCCGGCGCCAGCTCTGGAACCGCCTGCAGAAGACGTGCCAAAATCTGCGTCAGGATCCCCATAAACTGGTCACCCAGATCCTGAGCTGGAACAGCACCCGCACCTGGGCCCGCACCGACTCCCGTGCCTAAACCGGCACTCACACTGACCTTACCCGCCAAAAGAACTGACTGGGTCACCGACGCAGTCGCCACGCTCGGCGCTGCACTCCCGTCTGACTCCGCCTGCTCTCCACGACCACGACCCCGACCTCCACGGCCTCTAACTCTGCCACACATCTGCCCCCACGGGCCAGGGCGGCTGCTCTGCCCTCACGAGCAGCTGGAACATCACCACGACCATCGACGCGACCACGGCCTCTAGCACCTTGTCCTCTAACAACTTCGTCCATCTCACTAAAAATGGAAAAGATGTGAGATATTAACAGGGCTGTGCCTATATGTATCCTAAGGAAACATTGGCCTACGGGCCCAAAGTTTCTTAAAATTTTGAAGGGCCCGATATATATTAGTTTTTATATTAATATAGAAACTAAAAACTAATTAATTTAAATTACAAAAATATTAGGGCTTTTGTTTTTTTCTTCTCTCTTGAAGGTTTTTTAAAACTTTTCAGTTTCTTCTTCAGAACAAATCAAACAATAAACAGAAGGTATTTGCTAATTATTAAGTCTTCTTATATTAGTTATCAGTGGCGATTTATCAGTAAAAATATCAATATTATTAGTGAACATAAATATTTTGGGCTTATTAATAGAAAACAATTAACTAAAATTACTGGTTTTGGACTTAAATATAATTAAACAATGAGTTATGGGGGCAAATTTTTGTTTTTTGGTGGTGGCATATATTATTTTTCTTTACAAATATTAACAAATTTTGTTTTTGAATGGTGGCAATTGCCACCTCCTTGGCCAACGTGGGTTCGCCCCTGTTAGTTATAGTTTGATTTGTCAATTATAGTCATAATTTATTTGCTATTGGTTATGACTTATGATTGAACAAAAATGTGTCTTTGCAAAGACGCTAACATAAACACTTTGATATTTACAATTTATTCAGTAGTCTGGACAAGCAATATGTTAATCAAATTGTGACTTAGTGCACAAAACTTGAATTGTTTATTAGTTTACAAAACTGTGGCGTTAATCAAAAACTGTAACTGCTGAAAGAAGTTTTTCAAAACTGAAGTTGATAAAGTCTTATCTTTCAACTATGTCATAAGAGAGATTGAGTGACTTGGCTATCTTGTCTATTGAAAAGGAGCTGCCTAAAAGTGTCGACTTTGAAAGCTTGGTTACTGATTTTGTTGGAAAGAAGGATAGAAAAGTTATGTTTCAAAACTAATGCTGTATTTTTTTTTGCTCTAGTTTTTATTTATTTATTTGGGATGATAATGGTTATAACTTTGGAACACAATAGTTATTATTTGTTATTGGTTTTTTTTTTTTGGGGCCTTTTTCTTTTTTTGGTTTACGGGCTCTATATCTCTGGGCACGGCTCTGGATATTAAACACAAAACCAAAAACAACACACAACTATCCATCGCGGAATCGTCTGAAACCCGAAGAGGATGATACTAAACTACCAACCTAGCACGTCCTAAAACCGTCTAGGCTCTGATACCAAAATGAAACAACCAACTTTTTTTTTTTTAACTTAAACAATTCTAGCGGAAGCAAATAAATAAATCAAATAATTCTAACAACTTAAATTAATTCAAATATTAAAACACAAATTCTTATCATCCTTTTCCTCGGCTTCGATTCCGCGATCACACTTTCCCTTTATCTACATTAAATGGTAAAAAGAGATGCGTGAGTATTTCATAAATACTCAGTTAGGCGATCATCCTGTCTACAAGCCATTTACACAATTTCTAGACCATTTTAAGTCTTTTAAATAAATATCAAAATTATTAAATATTTTTCATAATTAAATATCTCCAGAATAATTATTAAATAATTCTCAAAATTAAAAAATAATATTATTTAATTATTAAATCAAAAATAATTAATTAAATCAATTAAATAACCAATTAAATTAATTTAAACCATTAAACCAATTTAATTCGATTTAAACCAACCAAATCAAGACCTAAAAAAACAAACCGCAAGGTCCCCTATTTCTTTTCTCTCAAGCCCGCTTCTCGAGGTACCTCAGCCACCGCCGCGCAGCTCCGATTCAGAATGGATCATCGTCTCAGGCGTTGCTCCTTCTGAAATCGGAGCCCCCTCTTTTCCCCGGAACCACCTAGGCTTTCTGATGACTTTGTTCTCTTTCCCGTCGGTGGCCATGGCGCCGGCGAATCTTCTTCGTAGTTTCTTCTTCTCAGGTCGACCGCTCTCTCTGGTGGTTAAATCGACGAGATCTGTCAAGCTCTTGAGGTCGGGGCTCCATTTTCTCTTCTTCAAGCCACCGGATATGACAGCTCGAGCGCCTGAGTTTGCTCACCTTCAGGTGAACCTTTTGTCGGCAACGCCGGTTCCTCCTCCGGAACCCCCAGATCCTCTGGGTTACCGGTACCTCTCTCATCCTCTGATGATTTTTTCGTCAGTTAACTCTTGTGGATTTTGTTGCTCTTTGCCACCGGCGACTTGTCCAAACCCTCCATCGCCGCCTTATGCCCTCACCTCTCCTGATCGAGCTCTACTCAGATCTATTCCACCACTCCTAAGTTCTTCCACCATCGATGTGTCTCTGGTCTTAGATCCGCCGAATCTCTCTCTCTCATTGTTTATGCTTGTCGGGCTCTTATGCTCAGGTAATATCTCAGGCGTCGATCTCTATTACTTCTCAGTCTGTTCTGCTATTTGGTTAGCTTGGATGTGTATCCATTGGCTCCCATTATGCTTCATCAAATCCAACTCTCTAGTTGGGAAATCTGATTCAACAGATCTAGCAATTACCATTGGGTTTTTTTCCGGCGAAGATCTCACGAGATCAGCCGCCACCACCACCGCATCTATCTTTGTCGGCATATCAGGGATGTGGGCCGTACGACCCATCAGACACATTAGGGTTTGCCGTTCCCTCTCATTTGCAAATCTCCTGGGCTGTGCCCTTGTACATTTCCTGGGCTTGACCCTTGTATTCCTGGGCTTGACCCTTGTATTCTTGGGCTTAGCTCTTATATTCCTGGGCTTAGCCCTTGTAATCTTTTAAAGTCACTTGGCAAACTGACTAAACCTCCATCTTTCGGCATCGCCGTAATGGTCTTGACGCAAACGAGTTCGTTCTCCATTTTGCTGTCAATCTATCTTGGAAATCTATCTAGTTTAGTTTCTTATGCTTTGATGCTTTGTTGTAATGATTCAAGAGGATGCTTAATTCCCTCTTTGAGATGTAAGATCGCAGTTTAAATTTAATGAAAAACGTTGTCCAAAAAAAAAAAACCAACCAAACCAATTAATTCCAATTTAATTTGATTGAACCGGTTAACCAATTAGAACCAGCGTCGGTATCGATCGACATCCGATTTCCAAACTGAAACCGAGTTCGACGAAACCAACACCAGAAACATACAAACATCAATCTATCACCACATAACACGATTAAACTTACAAATATCACATAAACAACACGAAAAACATCAATAACACATCAAACAACAATCCAAAATTTCTCATATATCAATTACGGGCCTACAGTCACGCACTCCCCTTGATTAAGGATTGAGAAGATGAAAAGAAGAAGGAACAACAACAGATCGATCCAAAACACACTAAAAACTCCACAAATCGCACCAAAATCGCCTCTTCCTCTTCTCCAAGTCGCAAAACGACAAAAACCAGACGGCCACAACCTTTTATCGCGAATCCTAGGGTTCCCTTCCCTAAACCGCCTCCAATTCGATCACTTGAAACAAACCGAAAATAACCGAAAATTGATTTCGCGAGCCGCTGTCGATCGACACCAGCCTTGGTGTCGCTCGACATCAGGCGAAAATCACACTTTTTCGGTTACGGATGTTACAGACCGAGTGTTGAGCGACACATGTGGTGTCGGTCGACACTGGCGGATTAATCCGGTTAAATGAAATTGTGGTTCAATCGATTTAATTAATGGTTTAATCTGGTTTAATGGTGTAATTCGGGAATTAAATATTATTGGTTAATTAAATTATTTAATCGGTTTAAAAATAATTATGAAAATTATTTTAAGTGTTGATAATTAATATTTAATTATGAGAATTATTTTATAATTAAAATAAATTATTTTAATAATTATGGGAATTATTATTAATATTTAAATATTTAGAAAATTGCGTAATTGGCATGTAGGCGAGGTGATTGCTTCACTAAGTATTTATGAAATATTTATGCATCTTTTTCATAATATGATACAGGTAAAAGAAAAGTATGATCGCGGAATTGGGCCGAGGAAAGGATGATAGAAATTTATTGTTTATCATTTTTATATATGTTGTTCTTGCAAACCTAGTGTTTAGGTTGTTATTAGTTTATATTATTTTTGAAATTGAATATAGTTGCTTGAATCATTATTTTTGATTAACTTATTTTATTGAAAATTTCCGCACGGTTGTTTCAATTGTAAACGCCTAGAAAAAATGTCTAAAAGCGTTTCATAAAATACTCTATGAAATGATTTGTGTTTTACAAAGAAAATACACAAAGATGTATTTTAAGGTTTCATTTTTGTATTTATGATCAGCCTAGATATAATTTTCCTTTATGTAAAACTTTACAATGTGTTAATTGAAGTTGCGTGATAAAAGCAATAAAGATCGAGCAATGGTTTGGTTAGTCGTTAGTCGTAGTCGGTCCCTAATATGATGCTTGTGTATTTAATATGAGAAATTTACAGTGAGAGGCACTTCTACACTTATAAATTACAGAATGAGGCATTTTTTGAGTTAAGAGGCATTTTCATCACTTTGTGGAGAAGAAATGGAGAAAAAAAACGGTTTTATCCTTAATGACACTTTATGAGTTTCATATTACAAAATGAGGCACTTTTTGGATATGATGCACAAAGTGATTTGAAAAGACAAAATTATTAACGGGTTTTAGATCTCGACAGATTTTCTTCTCCGAACCAATTGTTCAAGGCCATGGTGATTTATGGTTCAAAATTTAAGAAATTTTGTTTAACGAATTTTGGTAATTTAGAATGTTACTTCTATAATTAAAAATTATGGGTTTTATGAATCTGGATTTAATATTGTGTAAAAAAGTATTTAATCATTCCTAAATCGTTCCATGTAAAAAAGTATTTAATCATATTATCACATAGCATTTATGAGAATTCTAAACATATTTATTTCGAAATATCTTAGATTCCATTATTTGAATAAAAATCTATAATTGATGGAGACGGGTCTGTTTTAGTTCACCCACTTTTTTATATGTACATAAATTTTTTTTTTTTGGTAAAATACATGTACATAAATCTATAAGGTAGAGTACAAAAGAAACAGAATCCTTTCACATTAAATACTTTTCACTAGTCTAGAGTACGTCTATATATACACACACTGAAAGTAAACAACAAACCATAGGATCAAAGAATATAAAAAAATGTGGAACAAGGTCGCCGAAGAACGGAGCATGGACATTTCCATGGAAGACAAATATTTTAGAAAAACGAGGAAGAAGATTTTGGAACTTCCGAAGAAGATGAAGAAGATTCTTAAAGATCTATGTAATGTCGGGAAAGAAGATACAAGGAGAGTGAAACATGCTTTGAAAGTAGGAGTTGCCTTAACACTTGTGTCTTTATTGTATCTCATGGAACCTTTCTTCGAAGGTGTTGGGAAAAATGCAATCTGGGCAGTCATGACCGTCGTCGTCGTTCTCGAGTTCTCCGTCGGTAATTATATCATCAATAATTTGCATCTTTTTTTTGTTTGTGATCTTATCTTAATTTTATTCATATCCATCAGGTACTTGTGCTTATCTCTTTCTCTCTCATAGTCACATTTTTACATTTCTTGCAAACTAAATAGATCTATTATATTTTATTCTAAAAGGACAAATTATGAATTCATTTAGTCTTTCACAAAAGAAATTAATTCAAACAGTAATATGTTTTATGATTTAACTGGTAAAAACAATTTCTGATTAAACTTTAATTGCCTAAGAGTCGATTAACTAAAAAAAAACATATTGATGGAAATTTTAGTTGAAGTAAACTTTTAGTTAAAATTATTGCAGGTGCGACATTACGCAAGGGATTAAATAGAGGATTAGGGACACTAGTAGCAGGATCTTTGGCATATGTAATGGAGTTTGTTGCTATTCACTCCGGTAAAGTTTTCGGAGGTATCTTCATTGGCATTGCTGTTTTCATCATCGGTACGTATTTTGTTGTTATATACTAATTAATTGATTTTGTTATACATTTTTATAACTAATTAATGTGGACTGGACATAGTCAATTTGTGCTATGTTAAGTGTGAACAATGTTCTAAAACACAGTAAACGTGAATTTATAATGACTTATATTTCACGTTTGAATCTGCAAAATTATCTATAATTAATTATCTAAATTTTAATAATAATTGAACCTTTCATTTATTCTTTTTTTTGTTTTGGAAGAGCTATCTTCCTTCCCAGTTCCCACATACTATCGAACTTAATTAGTGGAGGTTATTGGTTTGTGATTTGGAAATCCATGTTATTTTGTTTGCTTCACATGTTATCCCAAAAGCTTTTTAAAGCTTTCGCAATGAAAGTAATTTCCTTAATCTTTATCAAAAAAAAAGTAATTTCCTTAATCTAAAGAAACCTATACTCACTCATATGTGTAACAGGATCAACGATAACGTACATGAGATTTATTCCATACATAAAGAGAAACTACGATTACGGGATGCTTGTATTTCTTTTGACGTTTAATCTAATCACAGTATCGAGTTACACAGTCGATACTGTGATTACGGTCGCACATGAGAGACTATACACCATTGCTATGGGTATCGGCATTTGTCTCATCATGAGCCTCTTGGTTTTTCCTATATGGTCTGGTGATGACCTTCACAAATCCACCGCTACTAAGCTCCAAGGCCTCTCTCACTCTATCGAAGGTACGTATATACCAAAACACTATACAAGAAAATTACAGTTATAAGTAATGTAAAGTTGGTAATATTAAATGGGTTTTATTTCTATATATAGCATGTGTGAGTAGGTATTTTGAGGAGGTGAAAGACAGCAGAGACAATTCGGATTCTGAATCTGATGATGAAGACGTAATCTACAAAGGGTATAAGAATGTTTTGGATTCTAAATCCACCGACGAAGCACTTGTAAGTCATCTTATAAGACCAAAAACTTTATTTAGAATCCGACTAAATTCTTGATTGACATCTTCTCTTGAATACATGTGTAAGGAAAATACATATTTATAACATATTCCGAGGAAGAAAAAAAAAAAAGATTTCTTAAATCTCACAATTAAAATATTGACATATATATAGGCAATGTATGCAAGATGGGAGCCAAGACACACAAGGCGTTGCCATAAATTCCCATCACAACAATACATCAAAGTCGGATCTGTTCTTCGCAAGTTTGGTCACACTGTTGTTGCTCTTCACGGTTGCTTACAAACCGAGATTCAGGTAAAATTTAACTTTCAGTATAAAAATATAAACCATTTAACGTGTAGTTTTATATAATTCTACTTTCATGTTCATTTTCAAGACTCCTAGGTCTATTCGTATCCTTTTCAAAGATCCTTGTGTTAGACTAGCCGGAGAAATCTCCAAAGTGTTAGCGGAACTCTCCGAAAGCATTAAAAAACGGCGTCGTTGCTCGCCGGAGATTCTCTCCGACAATCTCGAAGTAGCATTAAAAGATCTTAACACCGCAATAAATTCTCAGCCTAAGCTCTTCTTGGGATCTAACCTCCACAGTGACATCACCAACAAGCACCTGAACGGCAACGTTTCATATTACAATGATAACAACTCAAACGGCATCGTTTCATATCACAACGATGGTAATAACTTGAACGGCAACGTTTTGGGTCCGATAATGGAGCAGAACGACACCGTATCAAAGCCTCGATTGGACAGTGCAATTTCGCTCTCTAGCTTTATGGGTGACACGTCAGACCGGAGATTGGTGAAGAAATCGGCGGCGATCGGAGAGAAGAGGAGGCTGAGAAGACAGTTGAGCAAAATCGCGGTGATGAAAAGTTTGGAGTTTTCGGAGGCGTTGCCGTTTGCTGCGTTTGCGTCGCTCCTTGTGGATATGGTGGCGAGGCTCGACACTGTGATTGATGAGGTGGAGGAGCTGGGTACAATCGCCTGCTTCAAGGAGTACGATAAGACTGTTGATCCGACGGACGTGGAGGTGCTAATTGAGAAGCCGGTAGATCTTGTGGTTAAAGATTAAACCATTCGGTACAATTTGGTTTGTTTTGCTAAGGTTTGGTACAGTTATGCTATGTGTGATTCGATTCTGTTTTGCGATGGAGAGTAATGGAGGAATCGATTTCGTGTTTCTTTTTCTTTTTCGGAATTTTGTGAAACGAATTGGTAATTTTCGAGGGTTGGTTAATAATAATCAAGAGTTCAGTTAAACAAATCAAAACTAGCAGTGAAATTGGAAAATGAAAAGAAAAAATATTTGAGGGCCCAACCGGGTTCGAACCGGTGACCTATTGATCTGCAGTCAATTGCTCTACCACTGAGCTATGGACCCAAGTTGTTATTTTCTCACAACATTTATTATTTATTAATAAACATTACGTTTTAAAAATCACATTAACTTGCAAAATGTAATCAAAATATATGTATACTAGGCAATGATCCGCGCTTCGCGCGGAATTTTACATTATTAGTACTGATGATATCAAATTTTGTACTTTAATTTTGTGTTTCAAAAATATCATACGCATAGTAATTAAATAAAAATTATGGGTATAAGTTCCGTTATGTCCCGTCTTGTCTCGTTCATTTTCGTCTTGTCCATTTCGTCTTGTTCATTTTCATCCCGTTTCTTCTCGTTCCGTCCTGTTTCTTTTCATCTCTTCCCGTCCTGTCACGTCTTATTTCATTTCTTCTCATCCCGTTTCATCCCATCCTGTCTCGTTTCATCCCATTTTATCATGTCCCGTTCATTCTCTTTTTGTTATGTTCCTTCCCATCCTGTCTCATTACTTCTTGTTTCTTCCCATCACGTTCTTTCCCGTCCCGTTTCTTCCCATCCCGTCCCATCCTGTTTCTTCCCCTTTTGTTATGTTCTTTCTCGTCCTATCTCATTACTTCTTGTTTATTCTCATCATGTTCTTTCCCATCTCATTTTTTCCCATCCCGTCCCATCATGTTCCTTTCTCTCATGTTTCATCCCGTCTCGTTCCATAAATATTATAAAACTATATAATTAA
>OVBJ01000356.1:0-61357 GCA_900406535.1 Noccaea bulbosa
ATTGCTGAGGTGGCAGCCTAAGAAGAGAGTTTGCCTAACTTTATATATATATAGATATTATTCCTACTTATATACTTCAAATCATGTGATTTTAGAATACAATCACTTTCTTTATATTCTCTTTACTTCATATCACTTCTGGTGATTATTTATTTTCTTTAGATTTATGTATCACTTCTGGTGATCAACTCTTTTCATAGATTACTTTATAATCAATTATTTGATTTTATTATCATCAAAGAATACATATATAAAAATATGATTTACACATATAATATAATATTGATAATAATAATATCATTGAAAAATATGTGAAAATTTCATGATTATAAAACAGGCAATCAGTTTCGATTAATGCAACAAGTATAACCTTAACTCAAGCTTTTAAATTAACGGTTTCTTTTAAGAGTAATTACATTTTTTATAAATTGTTTCTCTTTTCCTATTACTATCAAAGAGTAATGAATTCTCATACAATGAATTATCAGATTTCTTGAAACAGTGTTGAAGATATCAAACCAATCAACTCACGTATTTAAAAGCTAACTAGATTATACTAAACCAATGCAATACCAAACCAACAAATATCTAAGCCAGTTCAAACCAAGTCAAATATCTCAAAATATCAGATTCGTCAAAGAAATATATAATTTATCATAACTCAAACAATAACATTACCCAATCATAATTAAACACTAATAAATATGATAGTATGTGGCTGTATATTTTAGTGATACTTATCTCGATGATTGGAGAGAATAGGGCCGTAAGGTTATACGAGTTGTGTCGAAGACGTCCGGAAGCGTTAGCTTAGACTTTGCTCAGATTGTACAAGCTTGTGCATTCAACATAGTTTTCTATATAAAAATTGAATAATCAACCCGATTAGTATTTGAAAGAAGAACCAAGCAATATATGACCCCATTTAATCAAACTAACGATTCTACAAATGCTCAAACAATTTTTCTTAATTAGGGTATCTTTAAGAATTCACAAGCGGCATGACCAAAAATATAAAATAAATTGAAGATGCTTTACGATTATGACATAAGCTACGGTCATGTTTAATATATGATATATAATTTATATTGAAATGAGAGCCATAGGTTGACTTTGGTTTTATATTTACAAAGCAGTCATCAAACAATTAAGGTATCGAAACTAAAACAAGAAAAGTACGAGTCAATCATATTGATACAATGGATTATTCTTCTACCATGGGCCGATTAAAATATGATTAAGCATGACCAATATTAAATGATGAATAATAGTGCATCTTACAAAACATAAGCATGAGTAATAGGACGTGTCACTTATCTAGATTGGAAACGTCCTTTGATGATGGAGGAGAATGGAGCCGTACGTTGAGTTACAGAGTCGAAAAACTCAAAGCAGTTGATTAGGGTTTTACTCACACGGCGACTCTTCAAACGGTGGCTAGGGTTTTATTGAAAGTTACTCAGCGGCTAGAACTCGTGCTAATAACGTGTTACAGAATGAAGAGAGAAGAAGAGAAGAGAGGAATTGGTTGTATCATATTCCATCAATAATGAGCTCCTTATATAGGATTACAATATAGAGTTTTCCTTGGAGAGGAATACACTTGGAGAACAAGCTAGAACATTCTGAATATGTGCCGATAATGGGCTTCCATATAAACTGTTTATAACATTTAGAAAAATTGAGAAAGTGGACACTTTCCAAGTTCTTAATTGGCAAAAGAGACACGTTCAAGTTTTAAATTGGTAAAGTAGGCAACTTTTTCATGGATCCTGCCATATGTGGTTGGTTTGGGTTGATTTTGTGGGATGTAAAATTTATTTTTTGTTCATGGAAAAATGTTTTTGTGGTGGGTCCCATAGCCAATTTGACTCTTTTACAATAAGAAACTTGCACTTGCTTCTTTGACAATTAAAATTTTAAAAACATCCTACTTCACAAATTCACCCAATAATTTACTTATCATATACTCTCTCTATTTCATAATATAATGTTTTTTAGAGTTTATTATTTGTTTCACAATATAAGTAGTTTTCAAGTTTCTATTAGGGGTGTTCAATTTGGTAACACCGAACCGAACCGAATCGAACCAAACCGAAATAAGTCATACAGTTTGGATTTGGATAAACCGTATAAACCGTATGGATACAATTTTATATAAACCGTGAATATTGGTATGGTTTGGATATTAACCGCAAAAACCGCAGAAACCGAAAAAACCTGAATATCTCTATATGTTAATATAATAGTATATTGTATATGCATATGATATATAATAATATTAGTTTAGAGTAATCTTATATAAAATTATAAATTATTAACTTTAAAATAAGACATGTGTTTGCATTTTTTTATTTTTATTTGATTTTTTGATTAGTAGAAAAATTAAAAACCTAAATAAAAAAAAAAAAAAAAATACAAAAAGTACAAATAAACCGAAAACCGAGATTATTCGAATCGAAAATATCAAAACCGATCCAAACCGAAGTAAGTATGGATATAATATTGTAGCTATTTTTTATTAACCGAAAACCGAAAAAACCGATCCGAAACTGAACCGATATCCGGATTGAACACCCCTAGTTTCTATGCAATTAAATGTGTTTTTGCTGCTTTTGATACTTTGAATTCTGAATCTTGTTTTTTCATTGGTTGAATTGTTTTGGAATTGATGATAAAACATATTTTATTTTGAAAAATTCAAAAATTAAATATGTAACAGCCCGCCCCCACCTAGGCCGCAGCCAAGACCCCCACGGCACTGCTACTGTAACAGCCCGGCCCACTACACGGCCCGCGACTGCTAGGGCTGCAGCCCAATACACCCCAACCCCTCTGGTGTAACAGTCCGGTCCACTACACGGCCCGCGACTGATGTATAAGGCCACAGCAACTTATACCAAACCTAGGTTGTTGGTGAGACTCGAACCTGAGACCTCACCCTTTAAGTAGCTTCTCTACCCAGAAGCTACCACCAATTGATCTGCAGGTCAATTGGTGGTAGCTTCCTGTGATAGGGGGCTACTTAAAGGGTGAGGTCTGGGGTTCGAGACTCACCAACAACCTAGGTTGGTATAAGTGGCGGTGTGGCCTTATACACCAGAGGGGTTGGGGTGTATTGGGTTGCAATCCTAACAGTGTCGGACCGGCGGTGGGCCGGTGGGCCGGGCTGTTACAAAATGAATTCTTAATCTGTGTATAAAAACTTTAAATCATTTATATTATGAAACAGAGGGAGTAACAATTAACAAGCAAATTTTATCTTTAGCTTTTAACATTCGTACATATCATCGATACGAGTTTACTTATCGGCATACGTTTATAGTTATGCTATACTCGCATAAATTAAGAAGCAAATTTTATCTTTAGCTTCTAACATTTTTACATATCATCGGAACCACAAAAAATAATTATTTAAAACTTTTTGTTTGATATAAACTAGGTCACGAAGGAAACTATTATTGCTACTAATGAGTTTTGTATTCTAATTATAGACTAGTGCCGGCCCATTCATGCATAATTTTGGCGAGTGTAATCCAAATATTCTGACACCACAAGTGTTTTAATTGGTCACAACATGACGACTGGACTCAAAAACTGCGTAGGACACTACAAGCTTGGAAATAAAAAGTTCGTTTTGGCCGGGGATGGTTCATACGGTAAGAACGCAATTCTACAATAAAACAGATAATATTTGCAAAATAAATTATATAAATAAATTAATAAACATAATATTTAAATAATACCAAAAATCAGGAATTTAAGAAAAAAATTTTTGTAGAGGCAAGATATTATATTTTTCTTTAATTATGTAAATATTCTGTACTATGACAGTTGTATAGCATTCTAAATCCCATAATATAACTGCATACTTCTTATATTTGCAATACCCAAATCATAAGCTTGCGAATATTTTTTTTGTTGTATTCTCATAAAAAAACAAATAAAAAAAGAGAAGTGAGAGATTGTTGTTTTGTTGTTTTGTTCTTGTGTAAGTGTATGAATGAAAAGAAGAAGGCTTTGTTATATAGCCATAAATCCAACCCTCAAAGAAAAGCAATAAGGTAGAGATTTGAGAATTAATCCCTTATATACTAAAAGAGAATCATTTTTAAAAAATAACCTTATGTTCATGTGTTATTAACAACTTTGTCATGCTGAAGTATCAACACCAGGTTCACTCTCAAGTCAATATAATAAAAGACATCATTTACTAGCATATTTACATACAATGCCATTGATATACTATTTTTAATTTGATTACAAATATTAAAGATTTGCATGTATCTTCCACTAAACAACATAAACAATATATGAAATAATTATAATAAAATATTTTAAAAATCAAATATTGATATAAATATTTCGAAATTAATTATAGCATTTTTTCCAATATATAATATTTGTTAACATATTAATTTTTATATTAATGTATAACCAATTAATAATATACTTTCACTTAAAAAAATTTATTATATAAAATTTATTTAGTATAAAATATTTCAAGAATCAAATAATTCAAAATTAGTGATACAATTTTTTTTTTTAATATACTGGATTTTTGAACATATATGTATGAATATATAATGAATTTAATTATAAACATCTTTTTCCCCATATATAATTTCATAAAAAATTATAAATTCATTTTAGTGTTTTAAAAATTAATTATTGAGTTTTTTTTTTATATTTTCTAATTATATGATGATGTCGCCAATAAATATAGTGTCTTATATGAAAGTCTTTTAATTATGAGTAGATTCAAATATATATTATTTTTCTTTATTAATAATAAATTAATCTATAAATCAGCCATAAATTATCATGTTTTAAGCAATGATTTTATTAATTACATACTGAACTTAACATATATAATGTTACCAAATTTGAATTTACTTCACATAATATTTATTTTTTTTATAGAAAAAAAAGAAAAATAATCATACCATATTTAACCTAACGATTAAAAACAATATATACAATTTAACCAGTTTTTTTAAATAATAAAAATTTAAATATGAATTATTATGTGTGATTGATATTATGGTTTTGGAATGTGATATTATGTTCTCTTTTTGAAATTAATTAAAAATAAATTATGAAAAGTAAATAAAGAAAAACACCAATAATTTTAATGAAAAGTAAATAAAGAATAAATTATCACCTAGTTTTCTTCTTAATTGTCTTGACTGAATTTTATGTTACAAATTTAATTCTCCATTTATTTGTCCTTACAAACAATGAGACAATAATTATGGGCTAGATTGGTTCACCCGCTACTATCCGCAAATGCAGCTTTTACGAGTAGTAGTGGTTATTGACGTTTGATAACAATCATTGCAAACGCTTTCTGCCATTTTAAACCGCTGCAGATCCCTCAAGATTCCTCAAAATCAAAAAATCACTCCCAGTAGCGTTTGCAGTTGCGGTCGGTTGCAGGCGGTTGCGGGTGGATAACTAAAAACAAATTATTTAAAATCAGAAAATAAATAATAATCTTCATTAAAAATAAGATTTATATATTATAATCTTAATAAAATAGAAATAATTGTTTTTTTTTTAAAATTCATTAAAAACATATCATAATTGCATATTTCTAAGTTCTACAAATTAAAATTTTCTTCATAAATGTTTACTTCATACTAATATATATCTATCTATATATATAAAGTTAAAATTTCTCTCTTCTCATGATGACACATCATCAAACTCCTACTATAATATTGTGACACATCATCAATTGATTTATTTATTTTATTTATTATATTTTCTCTTCTTATTTTTTAATTATTTATGATAATTCATTAACATTATCATTAATTAATATAATAATTTTAGCAAGAATTTGAAAAGTCATTTTTTGTAAAAAAAAAGCTTATGTATCAGTCAACTATTTAAAAAAATTAGTTTTGTCAGATTTGATTATATAATTTATAATATTTATCTTCAAATAAATACATCAACTCATGTCAATATATTATAGAAAATACATTTATTTTTTTAAGTATTTTGGGATGAAATGAGACAAGACCGGAAATGATGGGACGAGAATGAACAAAATGGGATGGGAGCCTAGGAGGAAAACTGGGCATGCCTCTTATTATATTTTTAGACAAGAAAGAACAGAAAGAATGGAATGAGATGTGACAGGATGAGAAAGAACATAATGAGATGGGATGGAACCAGATGGGATGGGATGAGATTTTGTCTGACCTTAATTATGAGAAAAATAAGATTTAACTTTATATATATAGATACATATGTGTATGAAATTTTTAGAATACAAAACTAAATTACCAAGTTTGATATCTTTGAATTTTCTTCTAACCAAGTCAGTAATAACAACGTAAAATTATGTACGAAGCGGGATGGGACGGGAAGGAAAGGGAAAGGAAGAAACAAAAAATAATGAGACAGGACAGGAACAAACATAACAGAAGGGGAAATAACGGAACATGATGGGACATGACAAAATGGGATGAAATGGGAGAGGAAGGAAAAGATGGAACAGGACAAAACAGGATGAGAAGGAATGAGACACGATGTGACGGGACGAGAAGAATGAGAAGGAACAGGACATAACGGAACATACATAATGGGAAAGAATGAGATGGAACGGACATGACGAGAAGGAACGAGATGGGACAAAACAGAACATGACTTATAAACCACAATTTTAATTTAATTACTATGGGTATGATATTTTTGAAACACAAAATTAAATTACAAAACTTGATATCGTCATTCATAACAATGACAAATTCCGCGCGAAGCGCGGATCATCCCCTAGTATCTTATATATATATAAAGTTAAACTTTCTCTCTTCTCATGATGACATCATCAAACTCATACTTTAATATTTTGACACATCATCAATTGATTTATTTATTTTATTTATTATATTTTCTCTTCTTATATTTTAATTATTTATGATCATTTATTAGTATGATCATTCATTAATATATAAATACATCGACTCATGTCAATATATTATAGAAACTACATTTATTTTTATAATATTTTGATATGAAATGAGACAAGACCGGTTATGATGGGACGAGAATGAACAAAATGGGATGGGAGGGAAATTGTGCGTACCTTTTATTATATTTTGAGCCAGGAAGGAACAGAAGGAATGGAATGAGACGGGACGGGATGACAATGAACATAATGAGATGGGATGAAACCGGATGGGATGGGATAGAATGAGAATTTTGCATGACCTTAATTATGAGAAAAATAAGATTTAACTTTATATATATAGATAAATATGTGTATGATATCTTCGAATTTTCTTCTAACCAAGTCAGTAATAACAACATAAAATTATGTGCGAAGCGGGATAGGACGGGAAGAAACGGGAAGGGAAGAAACAAAAAGTAATGAGACAGGACGGGAAGAACCATAACGGAAGGGGAAAGAACGGAACATGATGGGACAAGACAAAATGGGATGAAACGGGACAGGAAGGAAAATATGGAATGAGACAAAACAGAATGAGAAGGAATGAGACACGACGTGACGGGACGAGAAGAGATGAGAAGGAATGGGACATAACAGAACATACAGAATGGGAAAGAATGAGATGAAACGGACATGATGAGAAGGAACGAGACGGGACGGAGCAGGACATGACTTATACCCACAATTTTTATTTAATTACTATGCGTATGAAATTTTTGAAAAACAAAATTAAATTACAAAAGTTGATATCTTCAAAACTTGGTATCGTCATTCATAACAATGACAAATTCCGCGCGAAGCGTGGATTATCCCCTAGTATATATATATATATATAAATTTGAAGGGCACTCTCTGTTGATTCTGGAAATTGCACACGTTTTGTTGACGGGATATTTCAGATGAGTGACTTGGAAATTACGACTTTATTGCTCGAAGAAATAACATATTACAAGAGAAAGTCTCGTCAAACAAGCCTTGACGAGACGGAATACCAGAACTAGGTTAGAAAGGAAAAAGGCAGTTAAAGCTCTCAGTATTTTTGCGGGGATTTTCTGATGATCTTCAAGTAATGAAGATATTTTCTTATATAGCTGCGATAGGGTGGTTTTCAATGAATATCTTCTTTTTTGTCTAATTGGAAACCTTCATTTTCTTCTTTATTTCCTTCCTTTTCTCACGTGGATGGATGATGCTCCTCCCATATTCCTAAAGTTTTACCTTTCTCCTCAAGTCTTTCTATTTATTTGAGGAGGCCGAGGTTGAAGACGGGCCGGGCTTTCGCATTGTTACTCGTTGCGACAGGCTCGGGGAAATGTGCTCATTTCACCATCAAAAAAAGTCCCCCCAGTTTGGCGAGTCAAATGCAGTTTGGTCTCGGCGAACTTCATGTATAAGAGTAGAGATTAAGAGCTATTAGTAACAAATGCGTGCCAACTCGTGTTCAATGTGATTTTGCGTTATTGACCTTAGATTCGTGCCGCCTCGTTAAAACATTGATATGGAAAAACCCGTTTGGGCTAAAAACAATAAGAAGAGAAAAGAGTACGTTGACGTCATCTTGTCCGCAAAAGAATATGCATTTTGATGATTTTTCTCAAACTTGACATCGGCTCATCAAGGAGGCTTAATCATTTGTAACAGTTTCTTTCGAATTCAACATCAGCTCGTCGAAGAAAATAATTGTTTACTTCAGATTTGGCGTTGGCTCGTCGAAAGAAGAAGTTTCGCCGCTAGAAATGGCTCGTCAAGAGTGGGATTACCACATCTTCGACGCATGTACTTATGCAAAATTGGGCTTGCGGTTAAGATTTTGCAGAAAGGCCCCAATCCCGTTATGGTTATCTTAAGCGGGAAAAAGAAAAGTCCAAGGGAAGTTTCTCCCTTGAAAATCGCGAAGTTTCATTTAAAGAAGGGGCGATTGCTTAAATTGTCCACTTTTGAAAACTAATTGCTTAAATAGACCCACCACGTGTATTTGGGCCTGACATTTTGCACATGGATGGTCTATTTATGCTATTATGTTCCGAAAGTGGACTATTTAGAGTAATTTCCTCTCTAAAGAAACTGTTCGGATTTCTTTTCTGCCTTAATACCTTTCTGCTTGCCATCTTCAACCGCTAAAAGGTAGTTTTCTCTTCTCTCTCTCGAATTTGAACTGCATTGCTTGTTTAGATCGATAGATTTTGCTTAGGATTTCGCCAATTCCGTAGATTATCTTGCTTGCTAACTCGGAATCTCTGTCTTCTTCGCTTTAATTTCCTTCTCGCCGGATTCTCTAGGGCTTCTTTTCGCCGAGTTTTGTCTTTTCTCTTCCAACTTATTCTTCGTCAATTTCTGCGATGAATCCGCCGGATTGAAAAAGGAAATCCGTCATGCAAGACGAGGATGATGTTCCGATTGCAAATCTGTTCCCGAGTTTTCTCAGCGATGCGGTTCGAGTTGGGCGGGCCCGGGAGCATCGTAGTAAAAAGGCATAAGAAGCGGTGGCGGCTGCGACCGCGGACCATTCCTCGAGGTTCCGCCCTGATTTTTAAGGCTACGTCCTTGGTGGATGAGAGTGACAAGAGTAACAGGTATCATGATAATATCCGCGAAGACGATCCGGATGCAAACTCCGAGATTGATCCCGATGAGGTGGTGATTCTGGATCATGTCAGGATTGAGGGCCTTCCTCAGAAGATTGAGATGCCTGGGCGTACGTTGTTGATTCCAGAAATAGCACACGTTTAGCTGACGGGCTGTTTCGGTTGGGAGACTTAGGAAGATTGGACTTTTATTGCTCGAAGAAGTTTTTAGTACAAGAGATGGTCTCGTCAAATAGCCTTGACGAGACAATATGCGAAAGTAAAGTGAAAATAAATGAATAGAGGAGCGGATGCTTTTGCTGAGTGCAGTGTTGCGTGACTTTTGTGGCTTGGTCTTCAAGAAATGAATACCTCGTCTTAAATAGCTGAGTGAAGGCGGCTCTTTGCTGAATATTCTCCTCTCTCTGATTATGGAAATCTCCTTCTTCTCTTGATTTCTTTCCTTTCTTCGAGTGAGCGGTTTAATGCTCTTTCCTTTTTGCTAAAGGAGGCGTCTTTCTCCTCAAAATTTTCTATTTTTGTGTGGAGGCTAGGGTTAGAAACGGGCCGGGCTTTTGTATTGTTATTCATAGTGACAGGCTCAGAGAAATGTGCTCATTTCACATCTAACAATAAGTCCCCCCCCAGTTTGGTGAGTCAAATGCAGTTTGATCTCGGCGAACTTCATGAATGGGAGTAGAGCTGGATAGCTATTAGTAACAAATGCAAGATGCCAATGCCAACTCGTTTCCGATATGATGGACTTTAGATTCGTACCGCCTCATTAAAACCTTGATATGGAAAAACCCGGTTTGGGATAAAAACCATAGGAAGGGAAAAGAGTACGTTGACGTCATCTTGTCCGCAAAGGATATGCATTTTAACGATTTTTCTCAAACCTGACATCAGCCCGTCAAGGAGACTTAAATATTTATAATGGTTCTTCTCGAATCAGCTTGTCGAGAAGAATAATCGTCTAGCTTTATCAGCTCGTCAAAAGAAATTATACTATTAGAGCAGCAGCTCGTCGAGAGTGGTTTGGCAACGTCGTAGTTACGCGCGCTCACGTAGTTTATTGAAATTGCGAAAGTGGGCCGGCGGTTGAGATTTTGCGAAAAAAGCCCAAGTCCCGTTAGGTTTTTCCAAGCGGGAAAACAAAAAGTCCAAGGGAAGTTTCTCCCTTGGAAATCGCGAAGTCTCTTTTAAAGAAACTGTTCGGATTTCTTTTCAACATTAATTCCTTTTTGCTTGCTTATTGCCTTCAACGAAAAAAGGTAGTTTCCTTCTTCCTCTTCTCTCGAATTCGAACTGCATTGCTTGTTTAGATCGATAGATTTTTCTCGATCGTCTTAGGATCTTGCAAGTTGTTCGAATTTGCCTGTTCCTTGACTTGTATTCTGCTCTTTTTGCGCCGATTTCCTCCTCACCAGTCTCTCTAAGGTTTTGGGTTTGTCAAGTTCCGTCTTTTCATCTTCCGATTCTCGTCTTCGATTGTGCGATGGATCTGTCGGATCGAAAAGGAAAGGCAAAAGCTGTCGTGCAGGACGACGATAATTTCCTTCTTTCAGATTTAGTCTCGGGCGTTCTCGGAGATATGGTCCGGATTGGACGGGCTATGGAGCATCGTCGTAGAGAGGCCGTACAGGCAGAGGCGGCTGCTGCGACTAAGGATTCCTCTTCACGGGTTCGGGACGATTCTGAGGCTCCATCCTTGCGGGATGAGAGTAGTGAAAGTTCCGGATATCGCGATGAGATTCCGGAGGATGACTCGGATGCGGATTCCGAGATGGATTTGGAGGCCGCGACAGTTCCGGACCAGGCTGAACTGGAAGGCCTTCCTCAAACGGTTGAGATGCCATGGCGCACTCCTGCGTCTGGCCTGGTTGCCGATGGTCGATCTTGGATCGATGATGGGATCATCGCGGCGGTTAGTTCGAGATGCTCGATCCCCGATGCTTAGGGCTAACTACTTGCTCACATGATCTTCAGTGGATTTTGTTGACGTGTTGCCGTTTTTGCCGGGCTGCGAAGAGGGCCAAGCTTGAGAGAGGGGCCAAGGAAAATGCATCGTCGACTGCTACCGAGGCGGTGCCCGAGGTTGTCCTAGATGAGGGGGCTGTTCCTTCTTCGGGCGGCGGCGATGATCCGTCTCGTCAAGCAGCTGGTGACGAGCTCAGCGGGTCCATCTCGTCAATCAAGAGGTGGCGGACTCGGTGAGGATCTGTCTTGTCAACCAGGAGAAAGCCCTGCTGATCCTGCCGTTCTGGACCCAGATGCTGTTGCAATAGTGTGGCCCGGGGGCGCGCCCCTTATGCTTAACCAGAAATTCTGCGCCGAGCTGGTATGGAGCTGCAAGCCTAAGCCTCATTNCCGAGGATGGAGTTCCTTGAGTTGGAGAAGGCTGATCTCGAGAGGAAGATTGGCGTTCTTAATGGCGAGATCCTGAAGGCTTCCGGTCTTCAGGTCGAGGTGGTTAAGCTGCGCGCCCAAGTCGCTGATTTGGAGGAGAAATCTCGCAGAGATGCCGAGGCTGCTGCAGCTGAGGCTTCTCGTCTTCGCCATTCTCGCCGGAAGCAGGCCGAGTATGTCGCCACTCGGGTCTATGATGACGTGCAAGAGTGGTACGCTCCTCGTCTCGCTCGTCTCGGCGAATTCATCGCACAGTGTGAAGTTGTCGAACAGGCTGTGGTCAAGATTGCCGTTAATGAGGCGCTGCTCGACTATGTGCGAAAGACGAAGGGCGTTTCTTAGAATTACGATGCTGCGATCGCGAAACTGGAAGCTGAGGTTGCGGAGAGCAAGGCTGTTGGGGACGAGATTGATGAGGTTGAGATCGGCGCGGACGACTACGCAGTACTACTCAGGTTAGACCTTTGACCGATTTTGGTCAATGTCTTATACTTTCAAGCCCAATGTAGCCGAGCTGATCATTGGTGGATCGCCGACGAGAGGGAGTTTGGGAGCGGCTAATGCGGCAGTCGGGATGGGAGCGGGTCTGAATGCTTCCGAGACCGATGCTGCTTAGTGCTTCGTCTCTTTTCTCTCCCTATTTTTTGCTTTTAAGAACTCTCTTTTAATTAATCGCGGCGACTTATGCCGATGTAACAACCTTGCCCGGGAGGGTTTTAATCCGTATGCTTTTCAAGATTTAAAACTTAAGTATTTGTTTTTTTTCCTCGTTCATCTTTTTCTTTATTTTATGCGAGATGAATATCGCGAATATAGTTGATGACTTCGTGCTTTTTGAAACATCGTACGTTAACCTATACCCTTTAGTGAGATGCACTATGCCATCACTCTAGTGGAATGATTCAAATATCCAATCGTCATTAGATAGGTGATTCAACATGCCGAGATGACTTGTCATGCTCAAGTTCTGCCGCGACGAGATGCTACTCGTTATGACAATGCTATGCAACTGACGAGATGCGATGTCACGCAGCTCGTCAGAATTCTCGTTTTTAAGAGACACCGATCCGTGCTTGTTGGATCTGTTATGTGGTAGCGCTTTTTAGGCCGAAATCAGGAAATGAAGTCTAGAACTTCAGATTATTCCTACGGCCACTAAGTCGAATATGATTAACAAGATAGCGGTTGTTTCTTGCCCATATCGCTTAGGGTCATGCGAGGTGTGCGTGCTCTCGACTTGTAATGCTCATTCTAAAAGAATGGTGGATGATCAGTCCACTGAATGTTGCGGGGTGCGGTCAATCGTTTGGCCAAGACGTTGACACTGCTCTTTTATGCGTGCGCTTCAGAGTAGCTTTGAGACTCTCTTTGTTTGCCAAGCTCATAGACAAGGACTCTTTATACTGCCGAGTTCCAGAGGCGTTGAGACTCATTAATTTACAGAGTAGTAAAGGAATTTTTTATGACTCTGATTTTGCCGAGTTCATTAGGCACACCAAAAACATCTATTTCAACCTAAGTTAAAGCAGGAAATTCTTGCTTGGCTTTTTCCGCCGAGATGAAAAGCTTTTCAACTTTTCAGGGATTCAGAAAAAGATGCATGCAAACAAGCGGGTTAATAAAATAAAAAGCTTTTTATTTTTATTAAGTTATAGCTGCGCCTTGGTGAAAAGGCTGCCTACGTACCCGTGCCAGTGAACATGTGAAGCTACGCGTCTAATGGTGGAACTTGCGCAAGTTCATGGAGTTCCATGAGCGAGGGAGTATGCTTCCATCGTCGTCCTCGAGCTGGTACACCCTCGGCTTGACGATTCTCGTGATGCAATATTGTCCTTCCCAGATAAAGCCGAATTTGCCAGCCTGCTTAGGCTTGGTGAAGTCGTGCACTTTCTTCAGAACGAGATCATGTAGTGCGAAGCGGCGGTTGCGAACCTTCTTGACGTAGTATCTTGTTGCTCTCTGCTGATAGTTTTGCATGCGCAAGAAGGCGCGATCTCTTAGTTCCTCGGCATGGACGAGGTTTTCGTGCAGGACTTCATCATTCAATGCCGAGTTGAGGGGCATCAGAGATCGGCGTAGGCTCGCGACGTGTAGCTCGGCAGGGGCTAGTGCTTCGCAACCATGAGATAGGGAAAAAGGGGTTTCACCAGATGCTGACCAGGGTGTTGTGCGATGAGACCAAAGCACTCCGTCGAGCTCGTCTGCCCATGCTCCTTTGTAGCCTTCGAGTCTCTTCTTCAAGCCGTCGACGAATGTCTTGTTTGTTGCCTCGGCTTGTCCATTGGCCTGGGGGTATCTCGGCGTAGAGTAGGCGAGCTTGATCTTCCAGTTAGCGCAGAACTCACGGAAGCTCGCCGCGACGAATTGGCCGCCATTATCGATGATGATTTCGTATGGCAGACCATGTCGACAAATGATGTACTGCCAGATGAAGTTCTGCACGTCCTTGCCGGTGGGGCTCTTGAGGGCTTTGGCTTCCACCCACTTGGTGAAGTAGTCCGTGACGATCAGGAGGTAAGCGCATTGCCGGGATCGTGGCATCGGGCCGACGATATCCATCGCCCAGCGCATAAAAGGATACGCCAGGACAGAGGTTTGGAGCTCTTGTGTCGGGGCGTTGATGATCGAGGCGTATCTCTGGCAGGGAATGCACTTCGCGGTGTGGTTCTCGCAATCTTCGATCATCTTTGGCCAGAATAGGCCGTGCTTCTTGATCTTAGAGGCCAGAGATTTCCCGCCATCATGGTTTCCTCCAGGTCCTTCATGAGTCTTCATCATTATATTCTTGGCTTGCGCCTCGTCACAACAGCGTAGGATGACTTCGTTTGCGGTCCACCGGAATAATTTGTCGTCCTCGAGGAAGTAGTATGCGGCTTTGCGGCGTAATCAACGAGCTGTCCAACGATTCTCCGGAACCGTCCCGTTGACGAGATAATCTTTGATCTCGTCCTGCCTTGGGCGAGATTGATCCTCTTCCGATTCGGGAATCATTGCCTCGTCTTTATCTTCCTCATCTTCTTGAGATATTGCCATGACGAATGCTCCTTTGGAAAGTTTGATGCTGGGTTGCTCAATCGTGTCGAGGGGAATCGTTCGCCGTAAAGCCGAGTCGGTTCTCGAGGGTAAGGCAGCGAGCGCGTCGGCTTCTGTGTTCTGGGCACGGGGAATCTTGGTGAGCTCGAACGATTTAAACTGCTTTGTTAGCTCCGTTGTCATCTTGAGGTACGCGTCCATGCGGTCGTCTTTAGCGTCGTAATCTCCGCTAAATTGCATTGCTACGAGCTGAGAATTACAGAATGCGTGCACATGCTCTGCTCCAACTTCCTTTGGGAGATGAAGTCCTGAAATGATTGCCTCATATTCGGCTTCGTTTTTGGACGCTGGGAAGCTGAGCATGAAAGATTGCTCGAGGATTTCGCCTGTGGGAGACACGAGGCGGATGCCGACGCCAGATCCTTGCTTGGATGAAGCTCCGTCAACATGCAAGAGCCAGTTAGGTGCTTGCTCGGCTTCATCGATGACGAGCTCTGGTGGGATCTCGATAATAAAATCAGCGAGAACCTGAGATTTAGCAGCGGTTCGGCCTTTGAATTTGATATCGTACTCTGACAATTCCACTGCCCATCTCGCCATTCGTCCTGACTGATTTGGGCCGTGAAGGATTTGGCGTAGCGGTTGACTGGAGAGGATGATAATCGCATTCGATTGAAAGTATGGCCTCAACTTCCTTGCCGAGATCACTACTGCCAAAGCCAGCTTTTCGAGGGTAAGATATCTCGTCTCGGTGCCGTTAAGGGTTTTGCTCACGTAGAAAATGGGTTTCTGCTCGCCGCGATCCTCTCGGACGAGTACTCCACTGACAGCCGTGCTGGATATTGCGATGTTGAGGAGCAGCGTCTCGCCATCTTCGAGTTTTGCGAGAACCGGTGGGGTGGTGAGGTATTCTTTCAATTGCCTGAATGCGTCTTCACAATTCTCGTCCCATTCGAAATGTTTGTTGGAGCGGAGCAGCTGGTAGAATGGGAGACACTTATCGGTGAGATGAATCAGTTCAGTGCGGCAATTCGGCCAGTGAGCCTCTGGACTTCCTTTGCGGATTTAGGAGACGGTAGGTCGAGAATCGCTGAGATCGGCTTGGGATTGGCTTCAATGCCATGCTGGGTCACGTTGTAGCCGAGGAATTCTCCGGATGTAACGGCGAAACTGCACTTCGCCGGATTGAGCTTCATTCCATACTTTGTCAAGACCTTAAAGCATTCTCGAAGGTTTTTGACGTGATCCTGAGCTTTGGCGGATTTTACGAGCATGTCGTCAATGTAGACCTCCATGCTGTTGCCGAGTTGCTCAGCGAACATCTTGTTAATCAGTCTTTGGTAAGTGGCACCAGCGTTCTTCAGGCCAAAGGGCATGACCTTGTAGCAGTATGTGTCGCGATCAGTGATGAAGTCTGTCTTTTCGCGGTCATCTGGGTGCATGAATATCTGATTGTACCCGGAGAATGCGTCCATGAAGGAGAGTAATTCGTTTCCCGCCGTTGCTTCAACGAGACGATCGATATGCGGGAGTGGAAAGCTATCTTTTGGACAAGCTTTATTCAGGTCGGTAAAGTCTACGCATACTCTCCACTTTCCGTTCTTCTTCTAAAAGACGACTGGATTGGCGAGCTATTCGGGGTACTTTACTTCGGTGATTGATCCGGCTCGCAGCAACTTTTCAACCTCGTCATTAACTGATTGAGCCTTATCGGTGCCGAGTTTACGCCTTTTTGTTTTATTGGTTTGTAGGTAGGGTCGACGTTGAGCTCGTGCGAGATGATCCTCGACCAAGCGAAGAGATGCACATTCTCCTTGAGCAGAGCCACCAGCTGGGCTCCGATCTTTTCATCGATATTGCTTCCGATACCAACACATCTTTCTGGTCTCGTCTCATCGATGTTGACTTGATCGACGAGATCAGGTTTTGGTCTGTGATGATAGGGGAGTCGTGGGTTTAGCTCTTCATTGATCATGCAAGAGAATGAAGAGCGTAGTCGGCATTCTTGACACTCTTTGGTTTCCACGTAATGTGAAAATTCCCAATGGCGTTGAAAACTTAGCACATTGATGAAAGGTCGAAACGATGGCTTTCATCTCGTGGAGCCATGGTGTGCCGAGAATGGCATTGTAAATGGCCGGTTTGTCTATGACGGTGAATTTCACGATCTTGGAAATTCCGCCGACGTAGACGGACAAGCGGATGGTGCCGATACTAAACACAACTTTGGCGGTGAACCCGGTTAAAGGCCGAGATGTTGGCTTGGTAGCCTCTTCTTCGATTCCCATCCGGTCTAGGGAGGTTCACCGTACTACCGATGTCGATTAGTATCTTTGCTACGTCGCAATCGTGGATTTGTATTTTGACCACGAGTGGGTCAAGGTGCGGGGTATCCTCCGCATCCTTGTTCGTGAAAGACATAGTGCTTGTGTTCTGATGGACATACTGGTAGTGCTCTGCTTCCTCATCCTGGCGAGTATAGGGGTAATGTTGTGCCGCGATTGCCTTTCGCTCGTACTCCTTAATCGCAGAGATGGAGTCGTCATTGTCCCGGAGGCCTCCCATGATCATGTTGACCTGTCGCTTTGGCGGTGGCGGCAGATCTTCCGGATGGTCACGATCTCTCTTCTCGGGTGTGGGTCCGAAATTCGCCTTTCCTTGCTTTCGAGGGAGAAATTGGCGAGGGCGCTTCTCCTTTGAGCCCGCCTTAGCTGGTCTCGGCGCGAAATCTTTGCCTTGGGACCGGTCGCCTTCCACTGCAATGACTCCTTCTCGGTACTTCCTTAAGAGGCTACCGATAAGGTGCCTGCAGGTCTCCGTTGCGTGGCCGGTTCTGCCGTGGAAGGTACAGAACAGGTTGTGGTTACTGTCGTCGTCCGGATCGGCTGCGAGCGGACGAGAAGACAGCGCGAGCGTCTGTGGCTGTTCTGCTGGATCCCAGTAATCCTCGGGGTTATCATCGACGGCGAAGGAAAGTGACCGCTTGACGTCAGGCCTTCGTCGGGACTCTTGGCCTTCCTCCTTAGGCTTGACGACGGTTGGTTTCTTCTCGCCACTCTTCTCGGCATAGAAGTCGTTATCTTCTTCTAGGAAGATATAGCTCTGGGATCGGTGGAGTGCATCTTCCAGGGTCGTCGATGGTCTCAGTGAGAGGGCCTATTTGAACTTAGAGTCATAGAGGAGACTGTTGCGGAGTGCTTCTAGCGGGACGCTATCTGGCATGTCGCCAAGATCTCTGGCGGCCATCTTAAATCTTTCCATGAAGTTTCGTAGGGGTTCTCCTCTAGATTGTGTCATGGTGAACATGTTGCGGGTAACCCTAGTCATGTTCATGGAGTAATGCCTTAGGAAAGCATTTGTCAACTCATCGAAGTTATCGATCGACTCGGCGGGGAGGTTGGAGAACCATCCGAGTGCTTCTTTCGTCGTGTGCTCAACGAAGACTTGGCAATAGTTTGCCTCTCTCTCATCGGGAGTGGCATACTGTTCCCTTGTCATAGTGGCAAAATGTTCCCTTGTGAACGGATTTCTCCGAGTGTCAGCAAGGACTTTGGTCAATTTCGGTGCAGAGCTTGTGACGGGATGCACCTTAGCGTTGACCTCTCAAGCCGACGATTGATTCTGTCGAGCTCGGAACTGGTTCGCCTGCTGACTCGAGGGGACCGACTCGTGGTTTCCGTTCGGTTGGCAGTTGCTTCTGCTGCCGCGGTCCCCGTGACTTGACCTCCTGGTGTATCGAACGTAAGTCGACAAGTTGGGGACAGCTCGTCGTCATCTAAGATCATCAGGTCGAAGTACTCCTGCCTCTTCATCTGCTGGGCGCGCATCGTCCGGAATTCGTCGGAGAATGGTTTCATCGCCATCTGGATCGTTTCCATGAGGTCGTCGTGCGTGACGGCCTTTGCTTTGGACGTTCGGCGAATAGGTGTTGGCGGAGGAGTTTTGTCCTAGGGCAGGTCCGTTTCGTCGCGCAACGGACTTTTATCAAGGTTGGGCTGATTACTCTCGGGTGTGAGATGATCTTTCTCGGCCGGGTTTTCCTTATCAGCGAGAGGATTCTTCTCTGGGAGATCCTTCTGGCGACGAGGGTTTCTTTCAGGGGAGCTTTCTCCTGAGAGAGACATCGATTACTTTCTTGGCGTCTGGACTTCTTTCGAGAGTCTTAGATCCGTAAGAAGTATTCCTAGTCCCCACAGTCGGCGCCAATTGTTGATTCCAGAAATAGCACATGTTTAGCTGACGGGCTGTTTCGGTTGGGAGACTTAGGAAGATTGGACTTTTATTGCTCGAAGAAGTTTTGAGTACAAGAGATGGTCTCGTCAAACAGCCTTGACGAGACGATATGCGAAAGTAAAGTGAAAATAAATGAATAGAGGAGTGGATGCTTTTGCTGAGTGCAGAGTTGCGTGACTTTTGTGGGTTGGTCTTCAAGGAATGAAGACCTTGTCTTAAATAGCTGAGTTAAGGCGGCTCTTTGCCGAATATTCTCCTCTCTCCGATTATGGAAATCTCCTTCTTCTCTTGATTTCTTTTCTTTCTTCGAGTGAGCGGTTTAATGCTCTTTCCTTTTTCTAAAGGAGGCGCCTTTCTCCTCAAGACTTTCTATTTTCGTGTGGAGGCTAGGGTTAGAAACGGGCGGGGCTTTTGTATTGTTTCTCATAGTGACGGGCTCAGAGAAATGTGTTCATTTCACCTCTAACAATAAAATTTTATAATCCTTGAGATTGTCGGGCAGAGGTTGAAGACGGGCGGGGCTTTCGCATTGTTACTCGTTGCGACAGGCTTGGGGAAATGTGCTCATTTCACCATCAACAAAAAGTCCCCCCAGTTTGGCGAGTCAAATGCGGTTTGGTCTCGGCGAACTTCATGTATAAGAGTAGAGCTTAAGAGCTATTAGTAACAAATGCGTGCCAACTCGTGTTCAATGTGATTTTGCGTTATTAATCTTAGATTTGTGCCGCCTCATTGAAACTTTGATATGGAAAAACCCGTTTGTGCTAAAAACAATAAGAAGGGAAAAGAGTACGTTGACGTCATCTTGTCCGCAAAAGAATATGCATTTTGATGATTTTTCTCAAACTTGACATCGGCTCATCAAGGAGGCTTAATCATTTGTAACAGTTTCTTTCGAATTCAACATCAGCTCGTCGAAGAAAATAATTGTTTACTTCAGATTTGGCGTTGGCTCGTCGAAAGAAGAAGTCTTGCCGCTAGAAATGGCTCGTCAAGAGTAGGATTGCCACATTTCGACGCTTGTACTTATGCGACACAACTTATTAAAATTGCCAAATTGGGCTTGCGGTTAAGATTTTGCAGGGCCCAATCCCGTTATGGTTCTCTTAAGCGGGAAAAAGAAAAGTCTAAGGGAAGTTTCTCCCTTGAAAATCGCGAAGTTTTATTTAAAGAAGGGGCGATTGCTTAAATAGTCCACTTTTGAAAATTAATAGCTTAAATATACTCATTTTGCACATGGATGGTCTATTTCTGTTATTATGTTCCGAAAGTGGACTATTTGGAGTAATTTCCTCTTTAAAAAAACTGTTCGGATTTCTTTTCTGCCTTAATACCTTTTTGCTTGCCATCTTTGTTGATTCCAGAAATAGCACACGTTCAGCTGACGGGCTGTTTCGGTTGGGAGACTTGGGAAAGGCGGATTTTATTGCTCAAAGAAGTTTGGATTACAAGAAGTCGTCTCGTCAAACAGGTCTAACGAGACGTAATGCGAAATAACGATGAAAATAAACGAAGAGAGAAGCAAGTGCTTTAGTTGAGTGTAAAGTTGCGCGACTTTTGTGGCTTGGTCTTTAATGAATGAAGACCTCTTCTTAAATAGCTGAGTTAAGGCGGCTCTTGCTGAATATTTTCCTTTTGATCGATTAAGGAAATCTCCTTCTTCTCTTGATTTCCTTCCTTTCTTTGAATAGGCGGTTTAATGCTCCTTCCTTTTTGCTAAAGGTCTGCCTTTCTCCTCAAGACTTTCCATTCTTATGAGGAGGCTAGGGCCGAAGACGGGCCGGGCTTTTGCCTTGTTACTCATTGTGATGGGCTCAAAGAAATGTGCTCATTTCACCTCTAACAATAAGCCCCCCCCCCCCCCCCCCCCCCCNGCAGTTTGATCTCGGCGAACTTCATGAATGAGAGTGGAGCTTAAGAGTTATTAGTAACAAGTGTGAGATGTCGATGCCAGCTCGTCTTTGATGCGATTGACTTTAGATTCGTGCCGCCTCGTTAAATCCTTGATATGGAAAAACCCGGTTTGGGATAAAAATCACAATAAGGGAAAAGAGTACGTTGACGTCATCTTGTCCGTAAAAGAATATGCATTTTGATGATTTATCTCGGACTTGACATCAGTTCGCCAAGGGGATTTAACCATTCATAACGGTCTCGTACGAATCGGCTCGTCGACGAGAGTAACCGTTTATCCTCATTTTGACATAAGTTCGTCAGAAGAGGAAGTTGCGCTGCTTAGCAGGCGGCTCGTCAAGAGTGGGATTGCCACGTCATTGACACACGTATTCGCAGTTTATTATAATTGCAAAAGTGGGCCGGCGGTTGGGATTTTGCAAAAAAGGCCCAAGTCCCGTTAGGTTTCTCTAAGCGGGAAAGAGGAAAAGTTCAAGGGAAGTTTTTTACCTTGAAAATCGCGAAATTTCTTTTAAAGAAACTGTTCGGATTTCTTTTCCACATTAATTCATTTTTGGCCTGTGCATTGCCTTCAACCGCTTCAAAAGAAAAAAGGTAGTTTCTTCTTCTCCATCTTTCGAATTCAAGTCGCATTGCTTAGTCGAATCCATAGGTTTTGGCGTAGTCGACTTAGGATTTCGCTAATTGCTTGCTCCTTGACTTGGATTGTGTTTTCTCCGCTCCGATTTTTCTCTCGCGAGGTTCTCTAGGGTTTTCTGTTCGTCGAACTTCGACTTTTCGTCTCTTTGTGCACGATGGATCCGTCAGACCGAAAGGGAAAGGGGAAAGTCGTCGCGCAAGACAATGATGACATTCTGCTCTCGGATCTGGTTCCGGGTCTTCTCGGAGATGCTGTCCGAATCGGTCAAGCCATGGAACGTCGTCGTAGGGCGGCGGCGGCGGCTGCTGCGACTGAGGACTCTTCTTCACGGGTCCGGGCTAATTTTGAATATGCTCCCTCTTTGCGAGATGAGAGCAGTGAGAGTTCCGGATATCATGATGATATCCCGGAACATGATCCGGATGCGGATTCCGAGACGGATCTGGATGAGGTGCCGGTTCCAGATCGAGTTGAACTCGAGGGTCTTCCTCTGGCCGTGGAAATGCCCTGGCGCTCCGGCAACTGGCCTGGTTGCTGATGGTCGATCTTGGGTTGATGATGGGATCATCGCACCCCTTAGTTTGAGGTGTGCGATTCCTGATGCCGTGGAGATTCAAATTCCATCGGCCGAGCAGAGGCCTTTCGGTGCTCCGACGGGGTGGTTATGCGCCTATGAATGCTGGTTCACGGAGTTTTGGGTGCGGTTTCCCATTTTCCGCCTCCTGATAGACTATGCTTTTCAGCGTAGCATCCCTATGAGTCAGCTGACTCACGGCGTGGTTCACCATATGGTGTTTACCGAGGCCTTGGCTAGGCATCTCGGGATCGCTTTTGATCGCGAACTTTTTGAACGCGTTACTGACCTGCGTGCTAGTGCAAGGGAAGGGAACTTCAGGAGATTCTGCACTACGATGAAGCATGGCATCATACTCGGCGATCACAGGGACAAGCTTCATTACTAGAAGCACTACTACTTCTTTGTCAGGAAGAATAGCGCGTCGCTCGGAGACTTTGATCCCGATCAAGTCTTGACAGGATGGGTCGAGGATGCTGGTAGATTATTTGTAGGTTTTGTCTCGGCGCTTGTTAGTTTAATTTGTTGTGCTAACCTTTTGCTCTTATTTGTTTTGCAAAGAGGATTGTGCCGAGACCATCCACTTCATCTTTCCTGAGGAAGTTCCAAACTTTGCGAGAGCAGAGTCGAATTATCTGGGCCAACTTTGCTGCTGCGCTCGAGGAGAGGAAAAGAAGGAAGAGAGAGAGAACCAATCCCGCTTCAGCTCCAGCTACTGGTAAGAATATGATTGCTTTTCGCTTCTCGACTGTGCTTGTCACTGATCCTTGCTTGATCGTTTTGCAGCTAAACCGTCTCGCCGTCATAAGAAGATGGGGCTCAAGAAGAGAACTCCCGCATCTGTCAACGATGCCATTCTCATTCCGGATTCTCCTCCGAAAGAGAAGAAGACCAAGTCGGCTGCCGAGCAGAGTAAGCCGACCAAGCGCTCAGCTTCCTCGATTGCCTCGAGGACGAAGTAAGTCCTCTTAGGACGGTTTGAGACTGGACCTTGATTTAATGCATATTGCTGATGCGTATTGGTTTTTGCATCAGGTCGAAGAAGGCCAAACTCGAACATATGGCCAAGAGCGAGGCGCCGTCGGCTGCTACCGGGACGACGCCACAGGTCGTGCTTGACGAGGAGGATGCCCCTCCTTCGGATGTTGGTGCTGATGCGTCTCGTCAACCTGCTGGTGACGAGCTTGGTGAGGATCCATCTTGTCAATCAGGCAAAGATAATCTCGGCGAGAATCCGTCTGACCAACCAGGAGTCCATTCTGGTCCCGGTGTTGGGGCGAGTTCCTCGGTTCCCAAGGTCGAGCCTGCTGATCCTACGGCTGAAGATTCAGACGCCGTTACCGTAGCATGGTACGGGGGTAGTCGTCTCATGGATAATCAGAAGATCTGTGCCGAGCTGGTCTGGAGCTGCAAGCCTAAGCCTCATTGGGGAGTCCCCTCGAGAAAATCGAGTTTAAGGATGATTTCATGGTTGCATCCACGGCTCTCGTCAACGCTGCTGGGAACTATTCTTCAATTATCCAGCGGTATGATGACATGCTAAAAGAGGCTTGGAGGGAAATCAACAGAATTCAGCACGAGAAGTCCCAGGGGAGCGATGCGGCTATGGAGTTCCTCAAACTGGAGAAGGCTGATCTTGAGCGGAAGATTGTCGTTCTGAATGGTGAGATCTTGAAGACAGCTGGTCTTCAAGACGAGGCGGCTAGATTGCGTGCTCGGGTTGCGGAGCTTGAGGAGAAGTCTCACCGTGATGCAGAACATGCTGCAGCTGAGGCTTCTCGCCTTCGTCTGTCTCGTCGGAAGCAGGCCGAGTCTGTTGCTACTCAGGTCTACGACAACATGCATGAGTGGTATACTCCCCGCCTGGACCGTCTTAGCAGGTTTGTCGCGCAGCGCGAAGAGGTTGAAAGGGCGGTCGTCAAGATCTCAGTTGACGAGGCGCTGCTTGACTACGTGCGGAAGACGAGAGACGTCCCCCAGAACTTCGATCTTGCTATTGCGAAGTTGGAGACTTGGGTTGAAGAGAGCAAGGCTGCCGGAGACCGGATTGACGAGGTGGAGATCGGCGCGGATGACTATGCAGCGCCGCACAGTTTAGATCTTTGTTTTAATCTTGTTGATTTATGCTCAGAATGTGCCGAAGGGCTTTGATCAATTTGGGGCGATGTTTTATACTTTCATGCCCAATCTTGCCGAGATGATTATTGGTGGATCGCCGATGAGAGAGAGTTCGGGAGCGGCTGATGCTGAAGCCGAGACGGGAGCGGGTCTGGATGCTTCCTAGATCAATAACGCTTAGGGTATCCGCAAGGACTTTCGTTAACTCCGGCGCCGAACTTGTGACGAGATGCACCTTAGAATTGAATTTGTCGAGCCTACAGTTAATTCTGTCAAGCTCGGAACTGGTCCGTCTGCTGGTCCGCGATGGTCGGCTCGCCTTTCTCGTTTGGTTGGCAATTGCTCCTGCCGCCATGGTCCCTGTGGCATGATGGTTTCGACAAGGTCGTCGTGCGTGACGGCCTTTGTTCTGGTGAAGCGACGAGTAGGAGCTGGTGGAGAAGTTGCGTCCTTGGGCTGTCCAGTTTCATGACGCGGCAGGCTTTTATCGAGATCGTTATGATCCTTCTCGTGCGTGAGAAGTTCTTCTTCGAGGGTATTTTCCTCATCAACGAGAGGATTCTTCTCGGGAAGACTCTTCTGGCGATGGGGGTTTTGATCAGGAGAGGTTTCTGCTGAGCGAGACATCGGTTATTCTTTTGGAGTCCGAGCTTCTTTGAGGGTTTAGTACGTAGAAGTGTTCTTAGTCACCACAGTCGGCGCCAATTGTTGATTCTGGAAATAGCACACGTTTTGTTGACGAGATATTTCAGATGGGTGACGTGGGAATTACGACTTTATTGCTCGAAGAAGGATCATATTACAAGGGAAGGTCTCGTCAAATAAGCCTTGACGAGACGGAATACCATAACTAGGTTAGAAAGAAAAAAGGCAGTTGAAGCTCTTAGTATTTTTGCGGGGATTCTTTGATGATCTTCAAGGAATGAAGATATTTTCTTATATAGCTGCGATAGGGTGGTTTTCAATGAATATCTTCCTTTTTGTCGAATTGTAAACCTTTATTTTCTTATTTATTTCCTTCATTTTCTCACGTCGGTGGATGATGCTCCTCCCATATTCCCAAAGTTTTACCTTTCTCCTCAAGTCTTTCTATTTATTTGAGGAGGCCGAGGTTGAAGACGGGCCGGGCTTTCGCATTGTTATTCGTTGCGACGGGCTCAGGGAAATGTGCTCATTTCACCATCAACACTCTCTTATCAGGCTGCCCCTTCAGCAAATTGAGGCTCTGAAAAGTTGATACATCAGCGCAGTCTATTTAATTTATTTATTTTCTTTTTTTTTTTCTTAATAGTTATCATTCATTACGATAATAGTCTTAACAAGAATATGAAAAGTCATTTAAAAAAAGGAGAAAACTTATGTATAGCTCTACAAAAATTATTATTTAGTAATTTTTGTTTTGTCAGATTATATAATTTACGTTGATGTTAAGATATTATAGAAAGGACACTGATTTTTATTTAGATATTTTGGGATGAAATAAAACGAGACCACATAATAGGACAGAAAAAAATAGAATGAGAGAAGAGGGGAATTTTGTCTACTTCTTATTATATTAAGTGACGAGACGGGATGTAAAGGAACGGAAAGAATATGTTGGTATAGAACGAAACTTTCGCCTACCTTTAATTATATCTACAGACGAGATGGAAATAAACGAGAGTAACATGATTAGACAGGACAAGTCAAAAAAGAACGGAATAAAATAGGATGAGACTGGACAGAATGAGACGGATAGGACAGACAGAACGGGAGGAAAAAGAACAGAATGGGACGGGATTGGACGGGACAGGATGGAAATGGATGGGACAAGACATGACACAATGGAAAATAACATAATAGGATAGGATGAGATTGGACAGCGCGGACAGGATGAACGGGGCGGAAAAGAACGAGACAAATGAAAAGAAATGGAATGGGACGGGATGGGATGGGATTGGAAGGGAATTTTGCCTATCCTAATTATAATTAGGGACAGGACGGGAAGAAACGGAAGGAACAGGATGGGACATGACAAAACGGAAAAGAACATAATAGGATATATAGGATGAGACTAGACGGGACGAGACGTGACAGATAGAACGGGGGACGGGAAAGAACGGACATGATGAAAAGTAACGAAATGGGACAAGATGGGACAAGACGGTACGAGAATTTTGCATAACCCTAATTATATTTAGTTAATGTGTATAACATTTTTGAAACAATAATATATCATATATATAATAAACCACATAAATAAATTATATTTGCCGAAAAACAATAAAATTAACACAAAAATATAAATTTTCGCGCGAAGCGCGGTCACCTCTACTATATATATATATATATATATATATATCTAACAAAAAAAAATGGTAATCTAAATTTAGTTTCAACACTAAATTTTAGTAGAAATTACATTTTTTATCTAAATTATTGAAATTAAAAGATGATCATAAGTATTATATACATATTATTTTTGTAAATTTTCATTATTAATTATGTTGAACTATAAATTTATAATTGTCCAATATAATCTAGTTTTGATGTTTTATAATTATTAAATGTGTTTATATTGTTAATTTATTGTTTAACCGCTATTTCACCCGCTGGTCAACCAGTCAAAAATATTCTGAAAATGCATCCGCTCTCAATCGCTATATCAGTCGTACAAACAGCTTAATTACGCGTTTAACCACAAACTCCCACTTCCGCAAATTCCCACAACCGCAAACTCCTGCAACCGCAACTGCAGCATTTAAACCAGTCAGGCCCTAAAGGAGATATTTTTTTTTGTTGACATAATAAAAAAACACTTGGATGTTGTTCTTCGGAAACAAAGAGATGGTATCAATAAGCCGAACTTCAGCACAAAAAACACTTGGATCTTAACTCGCGTGACGCAGCCTACAATGGAGTGACTACAATGGAGTGTTATAAGGGTATATGGTTCTCACACCCACACCCAAATACTCTTTCATTGCATGGCTCGCAATACAAAATTGGCTAGCGACAGCAGAACGCATGTCAAAGTGGAACGTCGGAGCACAAACGGCTTGTGTATTTTGTCAAGACCCCTTTGAAACTCGAGATCACTTGTTTTCTGTTGTGTTTATAAAGAGGTCTGGTCAAAGCTCACAAGGAACTTAATGTGCCGCAACTACACAACACAGTGGGAAGATGTCATCGATGCTCTAACGGATGAATCACAAAACCACATAGAACCTTTTTCTGAGGTATGTATTTCAGATTACAGTGCACACTCTTTGGAGGGAAAGAAATGGACGTCAGCATGGGGATCCCCCTACTCCCTCTCCACTTTTGGCTCAACTCATGGACAAAAATGTTTGAAACAGGCTTTCTACCATTAGCGACAATCGACTCGACGGAGGTCTCCAAGCTTGGTTTGGGTCTGGTTAAATTACTAGGAAATGTGATCGCTACGGTAATAATTTAGTTAAACTCTCGAAAACAAAGTCACAACTTTTGTAAAAAAAGTTTTTGGTTTTTGAATGAATTTTACATTCAATTCCAAAAAAAAAAAAAAAAAAAAAAAAAAAAAAAATTGGCCAAAAAANTCTTATGGACCGTTGGCTCAATTGCTGAATCTCGAGTTCCGAAATAAAAGTACAGCCTGAATATTTCATTTCTCTAATACACCGAAGTGTATACAAGCATTTAAGCATTGTGTTAAATTCTCCATTTAATATATAAGAGAATTTCACCTCAAACTTCTAATATGAAACATTTTATAATTAAATATTACATTTTATACTTTACAAACAACCTATTCGGATCTCCGTTACTCATTCAAACGAAATTCGGTTTTTACATATTTAAAATGAGTTCCAACACATACACTATACTAAACCAGAGAAAAATCATGCAATTAAGAGTGATAACTGATTAACCATTAGTCGTCTGTTGGTTATATTGACTACGAACATGGTGTTATCACGACTCCTCTCGTATAGAGCAATTATATAATGAATCGGTAAACCACAGACAGACATATAGTATTAAGATGAATTATAAGAAGATAAAGAAGAGCTTTATCAAAAAAAAAAAAAAAAAAAAAAAAAAAAAAAATTGGAATGAAGAAGATGTTTTTAAGACTTAGTTATAGGGTTTTGTGAAAAAAAACCTCAAACTATATTATTTTTGCAAGAAAAACTCTTTCCTCAAAAAAATGCAAGTCAAACTATCCACCTTTAAAGTCACACGCAAAATAAACCCCCAACTATATCGATGACATCATCAAAAAAAAAATAGTGTTTTAAAAAGGCCTGAGACTTCGGGTTTCGGTTCTGGTTCGGGTCGAATTTTTCGGGTTTCAAGTTTTTGGATTTAAAAATATAGAAACCGTTCGGATTTTTTAAAGTTTCGGTTCGGGTTCGGATTTTTTTGTGTTCGGTTCTGGTCTTTTCGTGTTTTTAAAAGTTTTTTTCGAAATTTTTGGATTTGAGATATAAAAACTGTTTGGATTTTTAAAATTTCAATTTGGATTCGATTCGGGTATTTTCGGACGGGTTCGGGTAAAAGTCGCAGACCTAGTTTTAAATGTAAGGAAACTAAATGTAAACATGAACCGAACCCAAACCAAAAATTTAAAAATCCAAACGGTTTTTATATCTCAAACCAAAAAAATCTGAAACCAGAAAACTGGAAGAAAAAAAACTTAAAAAACCCCAAAAACCCGAACCGAATCCAAACCGAAATTTTAAAAAATCGAACGGTTTCTATATTTTTAAATTCAAAAACCTGAAACCCGAAAAATTCGACCCGAACTCGAACCGAAACCCAAAGTCTCAGGCCTATTTAAAACGCTGTTTTTTTTTTGATGATGTCATCGATATAGTTGGGGGTTTATTTTGCGTGTGATTTTAAAGGTGGATGGTTTGACTTGTATTTTTTTGAGGTGATCAGGAATTTTCTTGCAAAAATAATATAGTTTGGAGTTTTTTTTTGCACAAAACCCTTAGTTATAATATGAGACTTATGAGTTACAAGTCATTAATTTCTGACAGTATGGGATTCGGATTCGTGCTAATATTCGTCGTAATAATGACAAAGCTATATATGGGTCTAGAGATAAGATTGTCTCTGAGGTTATAAAACCGAGCATTCCATACATATGATCAAGCGTAGTCTATACGGATACGGTATAATGTACGACTGGTTTGCGCAACTTGATTGTGGTCCTCTTTTTTGGTCGTGGTGACTCAAAATGTAGTTGTAAGGTTCATGCAGTACAGGACACCTTTGTTTCTTAGAAAGGGTCGGTACTGCACTAGATATATATCCTTGTGCTTTGTGACTATATATGCATGAGCCCCGTGAATGCATATTGAATTGTTTAAAACATACACCATCGGTTTTTTTTTTTTTTTTTGTCAACAAACATACACCATCGGTTTCATATTAAGTTTAAGGTTTTTTCACACATTAAAATATAAAAATTCTGTTTTACCGCTAATTAATATTCTTAATAATAAAAAAATTGGACATTATTTTTTATTCCACAAAGATAAATATATAACTTTTTTTTTTGACAACAAATATTATAACTTTTTGATGTACTTTTTCGGATTTCAAGAAATATTAATTGTATTTGTTGGATTTCTATTGTCCGAAAATTATAAAAAATTGTTTTATTGCAAAAACCTATATATACAATAATGATTGAAAATTAACTTTTTTTAATATTTGTGAAAAACTATAAAATTTATCTTTAAGAAACGGAGGGAGTACTCCATAGATAAATCCATAAATTATATTAAAATTTTGCATTGAAAATGTAAAATAAAATTTATTACTCCCTATTAAGTGTCGTTTAAAGTTTTTTCACACATATTAAGCAAAAATTAAAATGTTATGTTTTACCTCTAATTAATACTCCCTATGTTCTCTAGTTAGTGGTTTTTTGAAACTATACACACATATAAAAAAAAACATTTAATTTTCTATTATTTCAAAACAAAATATGTTTTATCATTAATCCCAAAATAATTCAAACAATAAAATTTCAATCTGCAGAATTCAAGCAGTCAAAACAACAAAATTTAACTTTTGCATTGAAATATGTAAAGACCATTTATTTATGAACAAAATTGTTTTTTGCTAAAAGGTCACTTACTGAAGAACAGAGGAATACGTAATATTATTTGATTTTATCAATTATTGAAAATGTAAAACAACACTTAGAATGAAACAAAAATTAAACTCTAAAACAGCACTTCTGACAAAATATATCTCGTTTTGCTGGTGTTTCTCCATATAAGCTCAAGCTTAAAGCAATTACTCTTGGGATTCAAATACTTCATCAAAAAGTAAAGCATTTGTATGGCTAACAGCCGTTTCTGAGAGTCTCCCTCAACAACACCTAAATCCAGAATCCTCATACCTGACTTGACAAAAATCCTTGCATACGTTTCATCAATGAAAAGATTGTGCTTAGCAAGAGCAATGACAAGTGCCATATGAGACTAAGCTTCACTTGAAATGGCTTCAAGAGCAACAGCTAAGTTTTGACAGACGTTATTCCCGCTCTCGATTGAGAAGTCCTCCAAAACAATCATTTTTAACTTCTCAAAACTAGTAGTAGATTTCCCAAAGCAACTCTTCCTTCTTTATCCTCATCAACAACAAATATCCATCCATTGGTTGGACACATTTTCCATGAACCACAAGCTACATAGATATGCAACATATTACTTTAGAAGAAGAAAAAGAGGAAGATGAGGAGGAAGAACATCGAGAGAGGCGTCAGAAAGGTTTATTTTCGGAGGTAAAGAAAAAAAAATAAACATTTGAAATATATCCAGTTGCAATATTTTTTGATTCTCGTAGAAGATGAATTCTACAAATGGTAGATTGCAGTTATTTTAGTAGAACATATAGTAAAAACATGAATTCTACGGAATTGTAGCACAACTTATTTTTTGTAGAACACAAATTCTGCAGATGGTAGAATAAAATGTAATACATAAAACACAAAACTATGAACGGTAGATGTCATTGTTTACCATAGAACTTAAAATCCACAATTAGCCGAAGATATAGTGTATTTCGTATAATATATTTGGAGCAAATTCTATGAAACGGTAGAGGTATAAACTACTTGTAGATATTATCTTCTACATTCACTAGACGTCCGCGTAAATAGTAGAAAACGTGTTCTACTTTGACAATCGAAGTTAGTAGAACCAAACTTCAATTAATTTTATGAATATGAAAAAAAAATCTAAAAAAATTCAAACATTCTATATAATCTTTACATCATTTTTAGAAATTTTTAAAAATTTGTTCACTTCTAAAAGATTTTTGTATGAATTATTAATTATATTAAAAGATAATTTTGACAAAAAAATGATAAAAGTTAAAAAAGAGTAAAACAACAAGAATATCTTTTATTTGGGATACATTCATAATTCTTCCTTTTTTGGGAAAAGTAAAATTAAATTCGCATACTCCCATGTTGCAAATTTATGCGCATATTCTCGAATACGTTTTCAGTCTGATGTAAAAGGAAAATAAAAAAGTGAAAATTCGATTTGAAAAGAGAAAGTGTTGTGCGGTTGATAACAATAAATGCAAGGTGCATGTTTGATACATGAGAAGAAATCATTTCTTTACGACGTGTTCTATACCCACTCCATTCCCTCGACACTTGTTTTGTTTTTCACTTATTTTTTAACGTCTTTTCTTTGTCATTCTCTTTTGTCTAAATCAACACTTGTGTTTTAATGATTTTTACATTAGTTAATTGAAAATCCAAAATATGAGTAAACGATGAACCCCGCACGTTAGAGATATCTCGGCCTAATACAGAAGCTAATATGCATGTTGTAATTTTGAAATTTATAATGTCCAAAACACACGGAAGCATATTCCGGCGGCCCCACTCTTCATATTATTCTGGGGTAATTAACATAGTGATAAATAGGTTTTGTTAAGAAAATAATTCTCTAACTTGGGTAATCGTGGGTATCTACGATATGATACCTTTATACGTACACGACTTTCCATTAAATACGGATGGTTCGTACAAAATAATAGAATAAGATAGACAAACACGTAGAGACGTGTATGATTATATTGATAAGCATATTTAGTCACTGTTAGTGAAATATATGAATCGCATATATATATTCATATTCAAAAATATTATAAGTCGTGGTTAAACTTACAAATTTACATTATATCCATTTGTAAAATGCATAAGTAATCAACTTTTATACGACAAACTTGATCTATATGTATGTACAGTACAATGATTTTTGTTAGTGATAATCAAAATGATGGCAGCTTCGGGAAAGCCAAAAACAATAAACATGAATGTAATTGTGGAAGATTCGAATGCTAAAAGACTGTTGATAACAATTTATTTTATCCTTGTGATTAAGTTTGCAGAATAGCATTATAACTTAGACATACTCCTACTTATAACTACTACTTATATAAACTAATAAATAAATGGTAAAATCGATACGACATTTCTATTATAGCATTTCCCACGTTTAAAATCAGGTCCGCTATACCGCCGACCTAAAGAAAAGAGAAAAATTTCGAGAGATAAGTAAAATGCCGAAAAAAGAAAAAGATAACAACAAAAGAGGAAGATTTCCTAAATCAATAAGGAATGAGAGTATGAGGAACCGATCTTCATTTATTATATAAGAAAAACTTCTCACAACAGAAAAATCATCCAAGAATTCCCGGAGAGAGCTAGAGAGCAATTCATACCTTTAATACTTTTTATCTTTCACTTTATTGTTCATGACCTAAAAGTCATCTTGGCATATCTATTTTGTACACTCTTGAGCTTTGACTTGATCAATAAAAAAAGATTATTCTTTAAACCATAAACCTAATTACCATAATTAAATTGTGTGATACATAGGATCATACAATTAGTGCCGTCTGTGGAATTAAAGAATAACTCTCCATTAAAATCAATCGAAGCTCGGAAAGGATGTCCGAACACCACCACCAACTGACGTCCTCGATGACGGAGAACCTGAAGACCTCCTCACCAGCCAGAAGACACCATCTCCAACAGCAGCACAGACCACAGTCCTGATTACCGTGGTCGACTTGAACGCAGCGATCACCGAAGCCATGAAGCAACTCTCTAAGGGTTTCACCATGCAAATCGGCGAAATTTGTTCCATGCAATAGTCGTTCCAAGATCAGTTTACTCCGGCCACCGTCCGACAACAAATGTTCCAGGCGACCCTGAACAACTAGAGCATGGCGCAAGGAATAACCCCCGACTACCCCATCACCCTTGGTGGAAGCGTGACAACACCTCCAGAAGTCGTCAATGCCGAACTGCTTCAGCTTCGGCAAGAGCTTAAGCATCTGATTTCGCGCATCGACAGACGAGATCATCCGCCGCCCGAGATCGAGAATGCTATCGCAGAACAGATAGCAGTCCTTTCACATCTCAGATTAACAATGTGCCTCTGAAGGAACAAACAACCATGTGATTGCCTTTTTACAACGGAAACTGAGAATCCGAGTAACTGGCTCTCGACCTTCAAGTTTGCTATGAAGCGTCAAACGTACGCCACCGAGCTAGAGCAAGAGGCAAACTACTGCTACATCTTCTCCGAGCATCTGACAAAATCGGCATTGACCTGGTTCACCAATTTCCCGAGCAGATCGAATGATAGTTTCAAAGATCTCGCGACAAAGTTCCTCCAACACTATTTTATGCTCATGACAAATAGCAACCTCGATCTCTTCACTATGCAACAGGGAAAAGACGAGACCCTCCGCAAATATATTGACCGATTCAGAACTGCTCTTGCCGACCACTCAAAAGTAGCCGACGACCTCAAGCTAAAGGCACTCGAACACGGAGTTTGGTATCGGTCGAAACTCTCGAAGAACTTACAACTCACCCCTTGATGTAGCGTACATCCAATGGCGGCTAAACTCTGTGTGCTTGCTCTGATTTAAGCCAATTTTCTTTTCTGTGTTTTAGTCATATTTCCTTTTGGATTAGTCTTTTCTACTTTCTTAGATGAGTTGCCGACTTAAAAAACTCTGTATAAGTTATTGAGCTTTGTACATTAGAACTAGGTTATTGATAAACAAAGTAAGAGACTTTATTCTCTAAATCGTTGTTTGAATCGTTTCCTCTTAAGGTATATCGACATTAGAGCATGAGCTCCTCAGCTTCGACAGCTTTCTTGTCTTTTACGCTTCTAGTTACGACATCAGTTGGTATCAGAGACAGCAATGTTCCATCATCATGCCACCTAAGAAGAATCTTTACCAACAAATCGAAGAGTATACCGATGCGATGAGAGAGGTCATGGCGGGTTTCATACAGGATCTGCGACAGGCTTTGCAAGCCTCTATGGAAACCACCTTGCGTACTGTGCTTCAGGCACAAGTACCACTGGCTCCACATCGACAATGAGCTCCAATGTTTGATGAAGATCAACAGGAGGATGGTGAAAATCCGTTCGCTCTACGAAATCAACAACGTAATCAGCAAGCGTTAGGTGATGCTCTCGGGGGAGATAATCACCACTGGGAATCGGGCTTTCGGCTCGACCTTCCTGAGTTTTTCGGTGGTTTGCAACCGGAGGAGTTTCTTGATTGGCTCAGCATGACGGAAGAGCTACTAGCCTTCAAGGGTGTTCCTAATGATAAGCGTGTTCCACTTGTCGAGCCTCGGCGTGGTGGCAACAGCTCAAAGTCCGACGAGCTAATTCTGGAAAATATCGTATTGGATCTTGGGATAAGTTGAAGAAGCATATGCGTAAATACCTTATACCTTATAATTATGGGCGGATGATTTACACACAGTTACAGAAGCTAAGACAAGGCACTAAGAGCGTCGATGAGTATTCAACAGATTTTTTCTCCTTATTGGCTCGTAATAGCTTACAAGAAACAAAGGTTCAAACTGTTTCTCGTTACATTGTGAGTTTAAGACAATAAATCCAAAACCAGCTGCTCTTGTTCAATCCATTGTCGGTTTCGGAAGCGCACCAGAGAGCTGTTCTAATTGAACAAAACCTCAAGAGTTCAATGTGGTCATTCTCAAACTCGCGTTACAGAACAACTCAGCTAACAAAGCCTATCCACCAATCTAAAACAGATGAATCAGGGTTACAGGGTCCTCACGATAACAGTGTTGTCGTCGTTCCTCCCAAACCAATTCGAAGTATGACCTTCAAGTGTTTCAATTGCAGGGAACCCGGTCATCGACAATCAAACTGTCCCAAGCGTGTCTTATTTGGGGAACATAGGGTCGTGTTTGATGAAGAAGTTATCGAGAAACCATATGCAAAATCTGAGGAACAAGTGACTGGAGATGATGGTCTATTATTGGTAATTAGACAAAATTGTTTTACGCCTCAAATTGTTGAAGAGTCTTGGCTCCGAAGAAACATCTTTCTCACTACTTGTACGATCTGAGGGAAAGTTTGTCGTCTCTTTATTCACTCAGGGAGCTGTACCAATATTGTGTCTGAAGAAGTTGTCGCTAAGCTTGCTCTTTCCATATAACCCCATCCGTCTCCATATCGCCTTGCTTGGTTGAATGCAACTACCGACATGCGAATTTCAAAGCGTTGTCAAGTTCCTTTCTCCATCGGCTCTAGCTGTAAAGATCTGGTGTATTGCGATGTGATTCCAATGGATATTTGCCATGTTTTACTTGGTCGACCTTGGCAATATGATAAATGGAGTCTCCATGATGGTTTCGCAAACACTTTCTCTTTCATCTTTGAAGAAAAGAAAATGACTCTTTTGCCCTTGCCAGAAACTCCATCTCCGTTGTCACCTGAATTAGAACGATCACCTCCGACTACACAATCTCCGTTACTCGACCCGTTTTAATGGTTAATCATTCTCTATTCATGGAAGAATGTGTTTTAAATGATGGTGGTTTGCTTCTTATTTTAAAACCAGAGACATCGACGTTTATTGTCGATATCCCCTTACCTTTTAAGGATCTTCTCTCGGAGTTTCACGATGTCTTTCCGAACTATCTTCCCTCTGGTCTGCCTCCACTAAGGGATATCCAACATTGCATTGATTTGGTTCCAAACTCCGTTTTACCAAATCGACCCCACTACAGAATGTCTCCTCAATAGCACGACGAATTACGGCGCCAAGTAGAAGACCTTTTAGCCAAAGGCTACTTACGTGAGAGTTTTAGTCCTTGTGCGGTTCCTGCTGTTCTCATCCCTAAGAAAGATGGCTCTTGGTGTATGTGCGTCGATAGTCGTGCCATCAACAAAATCACGGTGCGTTATAGATTTCCAATCCCTCGTCTTGATGATTTACTTGATCAGATTGGTTCCGCAAAATTTGATCTCAAGAGCGGTTATCACCAAATCCATGTACGTCTCGGAGATGAGTGGAAAAAAATCTTTCAAAACTAGAAAAGGCTTATTTGAATGACTTGTTATGCCTTTTGGCTTATCCAATGCACCAAGCACTATTATGCGTGTGATGAATCAAGCATTGAGGCTTTTCATCAGACGTTGTGTTGTGGTTTATTTTGATGACATCCTTATATTCAGTTCATCCATCTCTGATCACATGGGACACTTATGTGATGTTCTCCTCGTCTTGCGCAAAGAGAATCTATTTGGTGCTATTAAAAAATGCGCTTTTGGGGTTTATCAAGTATTGTTTCTTGGCTATGTTATTTCTAAAAACGTTTAGCAGTTGATCCTGCAAAAGTTGAAGCCATTCGTTCATGGCCTACTCCGCGTATGGTCACTGAAATTCGCAGCTACCATGGCCTTGCCTCGTTTTATCGTCGTTTCATTCACAACTTCAGCAGCATCATGTCTCCTATCACGGATTGCATCAAGGCATCTCAGTTCTCTTGGTCAACCGAAGCAGAGAGTGCATTTCGAACCATAAAAAAAAACTAACAACAGCTCCTGTTTTGATGTTACCCAACTTTGATGTTGCATTTGAACTTCATTGTGATGCCTCTAAGTCTAAAATTAGCGCGGTTCTCAGTCAAGAAAATAAACCGGTGGCTTTCTTTAGTGAGAAGATATATGGCTCTCGCCTGCGATATAGTACCTATGATGTGGAGTTATATGCAGTATTCCAAGCTATAAGACATTGGCGACATTATCTCTTTCATCAAGAATTCGTGTTATACACAGACCATGACGCTCTCAAGCATTTGAGTTCTCAGGATAAGGTCTCTTCTCGTCATGCTGCTTGGTTTGCTTATCTCCAACAGTTCACCTTTGTCATCAAACATAAAGCAGGTACGCTGAATAAAACCGCATACGCTTTAAGCTGTCGTCATCCCTTGTTGACTACGATGCACGTTTCTGTTGTGGGGTTCGTGGTTCTTCCGGATCTCTATCCCACCGATCTTTTCTTTGGCAAAATTTTGAGTGATGCACAGCTTGGTATCAGTAATGAATATATCATTATAGACGGCTTCTTGTTTCACGGGAATAGGCTTTGTATTCCGGATTGTAGCCTTCGACTACAACTTATCCGCGAGATTCACAATGAAGGGCAAATTGGCCGTGATAGAACTCTTCAGTTAGTGACAACGTCTTACTTTTGGCCTTTTGTTCGCCGAGATGTTGTGAGATTTGTCATGCATTGAGGAATTTGTCAAGCATCTAAGGGACATGCTTCGAATGCGGGCTTGTATTTGTCCTTGCCAGTTCCGTCTCAGCCTTGGACTGACAAAGCATGGATTTTGTCATTGACTTGCCTCGAACACAGCGTGGTCATGATTCCATTTTCGTGGTCGTCGATCGTTTTTCTAAATTGGTCCATTTCGTGCCTTGCTAGAAAACAACGGACGCAGTACAGGTGGCCACTTTGTTATTTCGTGAGATTTATAAGCTGCACGATCTTCCGCTTTCTCAGCCATTTTTGGCGTTCGTTGTGCCATCTACTTCGCACAAAACTTGATATGAGCTCTGCTTACCATCCACAAACCGAAGTTACTAATAGGGCATTGGGTGACCTTCTGCGATGTTTGGTGGGAGACAACATTAAGTCTTGGGATTCCGTTTTGTGCCAAGCTGAATTTGCTCATAACCATGCATTGAATCGTAGTATAGGATTTAGTCCCTTTCACGTCATCTATGGTTTTATTCCTCGTGGACCAATCGACGTTAGCATTTTTCTGGATTGGACGTGTTCTCATGGAAGAGCTTGTGATTTTGTTGAAACGTTCGCCACGATTCATGACCAGGTTCGCTCTAATCTTGAAGCCGCTACTACAAAATATAAAGGTGTGGCTGATGCAAAGCGTCGTGATGTCCAATTCAACGTTGGAGACAAGGTATGGGCAGCTTTAACCAAAGATCGTTTTCCTCCCAACACGTACAACAAATTGATGCCACAGAAGATTGAACCTTTACAAGTTCTCGAAAAGATCAATAACAATGCTTACAGGCTACAACTTCCTTCTCATATGCACATGGCTGATGTTCTCGAAAAGATCAATAACAATGCTTATAGGCAACAAGTTCTGTTCGAAAAAGACGACACTACTACAAATTTGAGGTCGGATTTTCTTCTATCTGGGGCGACCTGATGTAGCGTACATCCAATGGCGGCTAAACTCTTTTTGCTTGCTCTGTTTTAAGACAATTTCATTTTCTGTAATTTAGTCATGTTTCATTTTGGATTAGTCTTTTCTATTTTCCTAGATGAGTTGACGACTTAAGGAACTCTATATAAGTTATTGAGCTTTGTACATTAGAACTCGGTTATTGATTAATAAAGTAAGAGACTTTCTTCTCTAAATCCTTGTTTGAATGTTTTCTCTCAAGGTATATCGACATTAGAGCTTGAGCTCCTCAGCTTTGACAGCTTTCTTGTCTTTTACGCTTCTAGTTGCGACATCACCCCTCCCACAACATTATAGGAGTCTCTGCAAAGAGCACAAAGATACATCCTCCTGGAAGACAACACTACCGTCAATGATCAGAAGCACAGAGCTGTAAAGAGTTCGGCTCCGAAGCCAGAAGCTAAAGCCAAAGCGAAACCAAAGACAACCAGGTCTACATCCTATGCAGTCCAGAAACCGTCCACTTCGTCGTCAACGAAGCCATCTCACCAATGGCATCGCGGCGACCCGACATTGCCGACTACGAAAACACCTGCTTATGACGAAGACCACACCCAGACGTTCACCTTCCTTAACAGGAGTGGCCATTTGACAAAATCGTGTCGGCATCTTATCGAAAAGCTCGTTGACCTTTACAACGCAGGCGCCGTAAAGGTCGATGGCAGAACATCTGAGGCCCGCATTCCAAAACCAAAGCAATGCAGAGTGTCGAAACAAAAATTGAATAGACGCTAAGAAACGCAGAGCGGACGCAGAGAAACGCAGAGCGGACGCCGAGAACGCCGCGCAGTCTCCAGCGAAGCAATGCAGAGCGTCGAAACAAAAATCGAAGAGCCGCCGAGAAACGTAGAGCGGACGCCGAGAACACTGCACAGTATCCAGCGAAGCATGGAGCCAAGTGCTACAGGGAGGATATCGACAAGGATAACGAAGACCTCCCACCAGTCGAAGAATTCTCATGATCATGGGAGGATAATCGAAGAATTATCATGATCATGGGAGGATTACCTTATTGTAATGACACCGTCAGCGCGATCTAAACTTACGAAAGGAAAGCAGGCTCGGATTGTCGATATCCAGTGTTAGTTAGCCCAGGCTTAACCATCTACTTCGAGCCGAAATATGCTCAAGGGCCTCATACCCCACACAATGACGTCGAACTCAATATCCAGAATTGCGAGTTGACTAAGATTATAATCGATACCGGCAGCAACGTCAACCTCATCTAAGAAAAAACCTTGGAAAAGATGGGAATCAGCGAGGATGACATCAAACCATCAGCACAACCGTTAACTGGTTTCACTGAAAACCACTTCTTCTGCATCAGCACGATCTACCTTATGATTTGTGCTGGCGGCGTAGCCAAAACGACAAAGTTCACGGTAATGGACGAACCAGCGATTTACAACGTTATCCTCGGCACACCTTGGATTCACGAGATGAAAGGTGTCGTCTCGACCTATCACCAGTGCATGAAATTTTCAGTCCGAACTGGAATATTTATGTTACGTGGAAGTCAGCAAGTCGCGCGATCCTGCTACCTTAGCGAGCGCCAAATGCGTACCACTTCAGCATGTATGGTCAACAAAGAGATGGATCTCCGATTTTCGTACCACGAATGGCCTAGACCCGACCAAAATATCGAAGTATGCATCGACAAGGATCTTGCGAGAACATATCCACAGATTTGCATGGAGCATGGCCGACATGAAAGGAATCAACCCGAAGATAGCGTCGCATGAGCTAAACATCGACTCCACCTTCAAACCAATCAAGCAGAAACGACGAGAGCTCGACAACGAAAAAGCCAAAGCAGTAAATGTCGAGGTCGACAAACTTCTAGCTGCATGATCTATTGCTGAGGTGAAATATCTATTGCCGAAGTGAAAAAAGAAGAACGGAAAATGGAGAGTCTGCGTAGACTTCACAGACCTCAACAAAGTGTGTCAAAAGGATAGGTTTCCGCTCCCGCATAGCGACCCACTCGTCGAAAAAACAGCCGGAAGTCAGCTTCTCTCCTTCATGGATGCCTTCTCAGGATACAATCAAATCTGCATGCATCCCGACGACATAGAGAAAACCGCCTTCATAACAGATCGGGGGACTTATTGCTTCAAAGTCATGCCCTTTGGCCTCAAAAACGTGGGAGCCACCCATCAACGCCTCGTCAACAAGATGTTCGCCAACCAGCTCGGTAAAAGTATGGAATTTTATATCGACGACATGCTCGTCAAATTGACAGTCGCTCCCGAAAATGTGAACATCCTCGACCAATACTGCATGAAATTGAACCCGGGTAAGTGTACATTCGCGGTGACATCTGGTGAATTCCTGGGGATCATCGTCACTCAACACAGGATTAAAGCCAGTCCACGGCAAATTCGTGCAATAATGGATCTCCCTTCGTCCAAGATACCAAAGGACGTTCAGAGACTCACAGGCCGAATTGTGGCACCTAACTGATTCATCTCGAGATCCACATATAAGTGCCTTCCCTTTTATCAAATACGGAAAGGAAATAAGTCGTTTAATTGATATAAAAACTGCAAAGAAGCATTCAAACAACTGAAGACGTACCTGGAGACGCCGCCTATTCTAGCTAAACCCAAAGACGGCGAAAAGTTATTCCTCTACATCGGTATCCCGGCCTCGGCAGTAAGCGCCATCTTAGTACGAGAAGATCTCGGTGAACAGAGACCGATTTCTATGTAATCAAAACAATCGATGGAGCCAAAACACGATACCCATCACTCGAAAAGTTGGCTCTTGCCATTGTCACCTCGGCTCGAAAGCTTCGACCTTACTTCCAGGCTCACTCGATCGTCATCTTAACCGGACAGCCGATCCAAACCGTTTTGCATAGCCCAAGCGTCTCCGGCAGAATGGCTAAGTGGGCGGTAGAGTTAACAACATCGAGTATAAAAGCAGAACATGTGCCAAGTCTATCCCGAGCTTGAAGAGCCCAAGGAAACTCCCGAGACTAAATGTAGTCTCCACGTCGACGGTGGATCCTCAAAGAAGGGGGCTGGACTCGGCATTCGCCTCATATCACCAACCGAAGAAGTCTTAGAACAGTCTATCAAGCTTGCCTGTCACGCATCCAACAACAAAGCAGAATATGAGGCCCTTATCGGCAGCCTTCGGCTCGCACAAGGGATGAGGGCTAAGAGTGTTCAGGCTTTCTGCGATTCACAGCTCGTCGCTAATCAATATAGCGGCGAGTACGGGGCAAAAAATGAACGAGTTGATGTCTATCTGAAGAAGTGAAAGAGCTCGCCAAGACCTTCTCTTCGTTCGAGTTAACAAAAATTCTGCGTGCCGAGAACGCATCGGCTGACCCTTTTCTAGTCTCGCTATAACAACCGACTCGGCCCTACGATGAACAATATCGATCGAGAAGATTGATGCACCAAGTATTGTTCTCCCACATGGAAGCTGCAACATGGCACTCGACGACGTCGCCGAACCAGAACCAGATGCCCTCCCGAAGACCCCAGAGCCCCGGAAATCAAACCATGGCAAGATCAATTCCACAAATATCTTAACAACGGAACAGTTCCTCAAACATATGGGAGGCAAGGCGCCTACGATGAAAAGCGGCTCATTACTGCTTCCATGACGGCAAACTTTTTTGATGGACAGCGAGCAAAGTTATACTTCGATGTTGCAACGAAACCGAAGCACAAAAAGCAATGAACGATTTGCATGAAGGATCGAGAACTCGACAATCACTCTGACGGGTGATCATTATCCCTCAAACTCAAGAAACACGGCGTCTTATGGCCGACTATTATAAAGAACTGCGAAGAACACATGTTGAAATGCGTCCCTTGCCAGAAGTACGCCCCAATCATTCACGACCCAACAGAAGTACGCCCCGATCAGTCGCGCCCCAATTGAAGCCCCGATCATTCAATCAGGCCGATGACACTGTCTCGGAAATTCAAACATGTTCTACTCATCACTGAGTATTTCACAAAGTGGGTGGAGGCAAGACCTATGAGCGAAATCACTGCACTCAGAACATAGAACTACAATTGGGAACAAGTGATATGTCGGCAGGGAGTCCCCTCAAAAATAGTCACTGACAACGCCAAACCCTTCGTCGTAAAAAGTTTCAAAGATTTTCGCGCCAAGTGAAATATCAGACTAAGTTACTTGACCCCGGCATATCTACAGAGTAAAAGACAAGCCGAGTCGACTAACAAGACGATCATCGACGGAATAAAGAAAAAGCTAATGAAACACAAAGGCGCTTGGGTCGACGAGCTCGACGGCGTTCTTTGGGCCCATCGCACCACCCCTAAGACATCGGCCGGCAAAAATCTGTTCTCACTTTCTCATGGTTGCGAAGCACTCGCACCCATCGAAACAAGAACTCCAACAATTCGTCGAACGTACATTACTCGATATCCAGACGAAAACGACAAGGCTCTCCTCGACAATCTCGACTTTTCTGAAGAACTGCGATATCAAGCACTCATCTAAATGCAAAATTTCCAGCATATGGCATCTCGGCAGTACAATAAGAAAGTCTGAAACCGTGTTCTCTCCCTCCATGATCTCTTCCTCTAAAAAGTGATCGACTTTACGAAGCCAGAGAACAAGGGAAAATTCAGATTTTCTTGGGAGGGGCCATATCACTTCTACGAGATCGTCAAACCCGGCGTCTACAAACTCGTTGGCCTGAGAAGCTCACTTCGCCATGGAACTCTATCCACTTGAAGAAATTATACACTTAGACCTCTCAACCAAAAAGCATAAAAAAGGGTTTTGTACAAAAAAAAACCGCGAACTAATTTTTTTTTTGCAAATGAAACCCTCAATTATATTACTGGCAAGTCAATCCCCTGAACTCCAAAGTCACCCGCTATATAGCCCCTGTCTATATTTGTCACAAATTTTAAAATATTTTAAAAAACCCACAAACTTTTTTTTTTTTTGCAAATTTAACCATCAACTTAAAAAACATACAAATCAAATATACAAATAATAAAATGTCATTTTTGTATTTTTACTCGTTACATAAAATATTAATTTTTTTGCCATTTAAAATATTTTAACTATAATTATTGAAAATAATTTAAACAAAAAAATCATCAATCTCACTTATTTCCTTGGCCTCTACCATTAGGAGTCTTTCTTTCAATTAATTTTATCGTGAGTAAGTTGATTTTCTTCTTGATCTCATTAGGTTTAAAATAAGTTATTTTGTTTGTTGATATTTATTTTTATCTTTTGGTGTATGTACAAAAAGAATTTGTGTGATTTTGAAATTAATTTAGGGGGTTTACTAGTTCATGTATTTTGATGGATTTACAAACTCTAGCTAAAATCTCTTTTTATTAGATTAATGAATTTAAAATATTTGTTAAATCCTCTATTTATTTAATGATTTCTAAATACTAAATGAAATCATTAATGATTTTCATATAACTAGTATATTTCGAGCTATTTGAAAAACAATGAGTGAAATATGTCCAAAGCCGACACTAAACTTTTTCGAACATTTGGCGTTTTAAAAGGATTCTAAGAAGGTTTTATTCCAAAATTCTCAGAAATTTTGGAATTTTGGAATAATGCGTTATAAAAGGTCAAGACAATGAGAATTTTTACCCATTATAATGTCTTCTTATAAAATTAATAATGAAATTTTTTATGAAAATTAATAATGAAAATTCTTATAGTATTTAGAAATCATTGAATAAATAGGGGGATTTAACAAAGATTTTAAATTCATTAATCTAATAAAAGGGGATTTTTGCTAGAATTTGTAAATCCATCAAAATACATGAACCAATAAACACCTCTAAATTAATTTCAAAATCACACAAATGTTTTTGTACATACACCAAAAGATAAACATAAATATCAACAAACAAAACAACTTATTTAAAACTTAATGAGATCAAGAAGAAAATCAACTTACGCACGATAAAATTAATCGAGAGAAAGACTCCTAATGGTAGAGGCCAAAGAAATAAGTGAGATTGATATTTTTTTTGTTTAAATTATTTTTAATAATTATAGTTAAAATATTTTAAATGGCAAAAAATAATTACAGAATATTTTATGTAACGAGTAAAAATTACAAAAATGATATTTTATTATTTGTATGTTTGATTTGTAAGTTTTTTAAGTTGAGGGTAAAATTTGCAAAAAAAACAATAGTTCGCAGGTTTTTTTGCAGAAAAATATTTTAAATTTTGTGACAAATATACCAGGGGCTATATAGCGGGTGACTTTGGAGTTCAGGGGATTGACTTGCACATAATATAATTGAGGGTTTAATTTGCAAAAAAAAAATTAGTTCGCGGGTGTTTTTGGCACAAACCCCATAAAAAATATTAAAAAATCAAATTATACACTTAGACCTCAGTTGTAATGAATTACGATTGGCTTGATCCCGACTTCGGGTACAAAGTCAACCTTTCACGAGGTCCAGCTATGAATTTAATAAAATTTTATTTTGTTCTTTAAACTTAATATATCTTTTATTTTGTTAATAACAAATGAGATGATTACTTCCTTAGCATGTTAATAACCAGTTTGAGTTTTATTATCTGTTTAATAATTCTCTTTAAAGTTTTTTATTTCGTCTTTTGACTTAATGAAATCCTTTAAACATTTGCCTTTTCGAAACTCTACTATTGTCGAAGTTACCGACTGAAGCGTTATGGCCAAACAATTTAGTCAAGACTGTGATTTTGGCCTAATATATCGTCTCGCCAGTTATCAGGAACTTGGATTTGTTACAAATTTTTAGTTTTTGATTTCTGTCCCGATGCTATCTTCAGAACATATCGAGGTCAACAACTTTGATCGTCCACCTTGAAGCTTTGGGAAAGCAAAAAGCCCACAGTATAAAGGACAAAGCCGAGGAAGACACTCGCTCATCTATATGCCGTAAACTCGTTTGTTCGACTTAGCACAAACGCCAGCCTCGGCCTATTTTTGAAATTTGAAGTAAGACGGAAAGACAAAATTTCGCGTTCACTTCGGCCCGATTGGCCAAAGCATCTGACTTAGAAGAATATGTTTGTCAAATTCACTTTATAATATTCCTATCTGATAAGCGATTCGAGTTTTTTTTAAGCAATCATTTTGATGAACACATTTTTGTAAACTTGAAATTATATAACTGGTTTCAGGTTTGCAGAAATACTATTATTCGAACAAAAGGAGAAATACAATACTTTGGATAAAAACCCTCACGGGCAATGTTATTTCAAATATTGCAAATAGATAAAAGAAACGCCGCCAAATTCTGCCACTTTGGCCCTCCTCCACCGTCTTCTTCAGTTCTAGTTGCCATCGAGGCCAGCACGCTACCCATCTCGGCAGCATCTTCTTAAAGCATCTGCTCGATGCCTTTCATCATCTCGTCCATGACGGGCCATATTGCACGACGCATAGTCCTAAATTGTTCAAAACCTTTGGGACTAATCCAAACTCCATCAAGATTGAATTCATGAAAGAGAAATGAAATGGCTAACCTGCTCGGTTCGGCCAAATCTTCTTCGATAATCTCGACTTCCTCGATAGCATCAGTCTTGACTTTAGCCTCACCGAGAAGCTCCAAGACTGGATCCATGAGACCCTCAGGAAGCTCATAGCCCTCCTCCTTGATATGGTTAAGATGAACCAAAACACTCTCGTATTTAGCTATCCCAAACAGGGCGGTTCAACCTCGTCCCTCCCGGCAAGATGAGCACGGACTTTTGTCACCTACAAAAATTGTCTCGGAAGCCGAACAAACCTTTGCGTCTAGAGAGACTTGGAGCCGAGTAATCTCAATCATAGTTCTCTCGGCATCGGCAGCAGCCCACTCCTCCAAATCCATAGCCTGATTATTCAACGTCTCCACCTCGGCTTGAAGACTTGTGACTTCCAATTAGAGACGCGGCAAAGGAGCACACTCCCCCTTTAGAGAAGCAACATCATTATGGAGGACCGATTGCGATTCAGCAATCGACTCATTGTCCCTCCGAAGTATCTGGTTATGAGCCTCGCTGTTGGCAAGAACCTACTGAGTGGACAAGAGGTTCACATCGTAGAAACTGAATGCATCTGTTACGTCGCTTAGACCCTGAAATATAAAAACTCAGGACTTGACAAAACAGAATGCTATTTCAAACATAAAAAGAAATTGACGAGCTGATTACCTTCACGAGTCCCAGCTCTCGGCTGTAGCTTGCTTCCCCAATCCCACCGGATCACAGCATCCCGGTCTTGAGCGAAGGGACTATCACAATCTCATCTAAACTTTACGAAATGGGGGTTTCCGGAAATGATAACAGTGTTTTTGCGGTCAACTAAACCAAAGTCCACTCATGTCATTGCATAACTTTAGGTGTCAATCCAAATGGAGCTTTATGCTACATGGAATACAAAGAAGGGCTAAAATTCAAGTGTAATCAAAGATTTCGATATTTTGTAACTAAAGACAGAAACTTAATGCAATAGCAAATATAAAAATGATAAAAAGATGTGAACTTGATGTAAAAGATAAGAAAAGGAGACGCCTTGGATGAGATTTGGTCAAGGTCGCCTAAGCTCAAGATCACTAACTCTAATCTAGGCGAGACTCTGCTTTGTGCTTGGATTTTAAGTAAACCAGCCACTCTCGTGGTCAGGTTGCGTTACTACTTTGATCTCAAAGCGAGCTCTCGCTAGCGGGGAAAAAGGAGCAAGCTTTAAAAAATATCTAATCCAAAACAGCACAAGAAACACCCCCAACAACTAATCTCTTAGGTTGGGAGTGTCTCTCTCTTAGGCTAGTTATCTTAGACAATAACACAAATATTTTATGGGTGTGCCAGTCTAGATTCTCAGCTCCAAATGATTAGAGAGGAACCAAGAGATTTAACTCTAGCTAAAGAAAAGAAGGTCAAAAGAGATTTAGAGAAGAGATTTACAAGAGGCTAAGGCTGTGACCTTTTCCTATCTCAACCCTGGAATATCAAGATGACTACTCGCTACTCATACCCGAATCACAAGAAAGAGAAACAAGAAAGCTTGAAATCATCATTAAGACAAGATTAACAAACATAAATATTTCTTAAACTTCAAAGATTCAAATAAAAATTTACAAAAGATTCGTTAGGATAAAGTGTTTTCCTGAGAGAAACTGGTTACAAAGAGATAGATGCCTAAGAACTTAGGTCTTTAAGTTTATATAGGGAAGGGAAAGTGTAGCCTCGGTCAACGTTTTTAGCTTTGACTTCGCAACTGCACATAGCTTGAGCAAATTCCTCAACACTCTGTTCTTCGTGCTCAAGACTCTGTTTTTGCCAAACTCCTCTGGACACTTGCTGGCTCCGATAACCTTCCCTTCTACTTATGATTATCACCTCTGGTCTACTCCCCCGCCTTAAGCTCTGTATACCTGATAGATGCAACCCCAAATGCAATGGATGTGCAAAATGCAAAACCTAAAGTCTAAATGATCCTAAGGAGATGAAATCTCCACCTAATGCTATGAAATGGGACTCAAATATGTACAGAACTATGCATAATGTAACCTTCCCCATAATCTCATCCTGAACTGACGACCTTTGCTCGGTGCCAAGATTGGCTTCCTCTTGCGTTGCCTCGGACGCAGGGGCGATCTTTTCTGAAGCGTCTTCAGTCGGAGTAACTACGGAGGAATGAAGAGTGGTTGGCTCATCTGTGGCCGAAGTAGGCAGGTCCTAAACAAGAAGCGCTTCTTGATCCGCAACCGACGGGGGCGAATACCGAATCGGAGATCTCTCCCGACTGAACTCATCTCCTAAAACTACGACGATCTCTGGAACGGTGATCTCTGGGGCAGACATCTCGATGTCCGGAGTAGATTTATTGGCTGGCACAGATAAACCGGACGAAACATCGTGGCCCTTCTTTGTTCTCTGTTCGGCTTCCTTCTCCAAGGCAGCCTTCCTAACAAACGCAAAAAAAAAGGGGTTGAGAAGAATAACAACTCGGAAACGAAACTAAGACAAACATAGGAAATCCAACTAACCTATTGGGTTAGGCCGACGAAGCCGTATTAGAGGTTGGTTTCATCAAAGAAGCAGTCTTATGTTTCTTTGACAGGTCGCTCCCCGTAATCTTAACCTCGACCTTGTCGGTGCCGAGGAGTTTTCTCTTCACCATCTTTGGATGAGATGGTGGCGGATGAGGCGCGACTAAAAAAAAAAAAAAGAGAGAACGAATCAATACAATAAGTCACCGAAGAAAAGTAAAAATATTAAAGGCCGAGGGGAAAGACTTACCCACGCAAGAAGTCCTTTCGGCTGGAGATTCTTCTCAGACCTTCTTCTTCTTCGATTCAAGAGGCCAAGCTCTCCGACTGAGGTGTGAGAGATAGTGAATATCTCTCTCGATTTTGGCCGTCCTTATGTTGACTTTGTAAGAACCTGCAAAACAGAGAGAAAAATATCGTAAGAACGTCAGCATTGCGAAAATATGAACACGGCAACGATTAAATCCTATTCTACCAGGCCTTGCCCGCCATTGATGAGGAATCATAGTTTGATTGTTCGGTGCCGAAGCGGCGTCGTTCCGAACAAAGAAGTAATAACGATCCCAAATCCCAATAATGGATTTTTGTGACTTGGAACCCGGCCAAGATCTTATCCTTCTTCATTGTGTGGAAATGAGTCATTCCCACGCCAAAGGGATCAGATCTCTTTGATCCGACAAGTAAGACGGAAGTCCTCTCGAAGAAGTCGGCGTCGAACGGAATCCGTATCGCCTTCGCCAGTTCAGCACAGCAGATCATATGCCGAATCACGCAGTGTGAAAGTTGACTTGTCGCGATCCGATGATTTTCGCAGTAATCAAAGAGGGCATACGTTTCTGATAATTCCGAAGGAATTGGGATTATCGGCAGGAGATTCAAAACCCTAATTTCAAATCAACGAAGTAGCAATTCAAATCCAAAAGACAGGAGGATAAATCGAGAAGAACAAAATAACAAGCAAATGACGAATTCTCAACCAAGAAAGAAGATGCGGCAATAAATGAAGAAATCAGGGAGAGAAGAAGAATACCTTTTTCGATTGAGGAAATGGGAAACTGATGCGATTGGAAAGATACTTGAAAGATTTTTATGGAAATGTGTCGCGAAATCCCGTTAAAACTGTGAGTGGGACCTTTCGTTTTCCCGCCTGCGAACCCCTAAAGAAAACTGGGCCTTCTGACAAGAAAGTGAGAAGACAGGCCCATTAAGAGAATTGACGAATTAAAGTACACAGCTAAAACAAAGAGTGAACATACTTTGACTAAATATTTGATCTCGGCAAAGTTTATCTTTAACGATTGAAGAACCAAGCTTCGCGTCATGAAGTTTGCTGAGGTGAATTCCGTCAACCTGGCTAAAGTGGGGAGGGGAGACTTATTGTATGGGTTAGAATGATCATATTTCTATTATAGCCCTTCCCACGTTAAAGATCGGCCCATCAGAGCCAAGGCCCGCCGAACCGCCGACCTAAAGAAAAGAAGGAAAGTTCGAGAGATAAGGAAGAGGCCGAGAAAAAAGGAAAAGATTACAACAAAAGAGGAAGATTTTCTAAATCAATAAGGAATGAGAGTCGAAAGAACCGGCCTTCATTTATTATATAAGGAGAGCTCCTCACAACAGAAAGATCATCCAAGAATTCTCGGAAAGAGTTAGAGAGTAATTCACACCTTTAATACTTTTTACCTTTCTTTTAGTTGTTCTTTATCTAAAAACCATATCGGCATCTCTCTTTTGTACTCTTTTAAACTTTGACTTGATCAATAAAAAAAATTATTCTCCGAAACCTAAATCTAATTACCATAGTTAGATTGTGTGATATATCGGATATCATACTAGCTAGCTTTCAACGGATTATACCAGTTATAACTGTGTTAACATACATACACATACTGAAAGTTATATATACTGTCTTGTTCAGATAGCAGTTGGAAATATGTAATGATTTATTCATTAATTGTATAATTTAAAATAATGTAATGGCCCTTCGGAAATCACGAGGAGATCGAAGGTCCTGTACCATGTGCGATTGCTAAATAACAAACATATACTTCTCTTTGCATTTTGGGATTTATTCTCAATTATTATTCTCATATATATAAAGTAGAAATGGTACGTAGCAAGTAGCCCACAGTAGTAACCATTTGTCGAATAGCTGAACTCTCATGTGCAAGCTCATGTCTACACACACACACACACAATTTTGTAACCTTTCCTTTTCCTTTGCTCACTTGTGTATTCATAAAAGTTGGAAAAGTCCATGACAATATGCTGGTATAAATTAAACCCATTATTATACAACTTATATGAGTTTTTCGAATTCGTACATATCTATTTATGTTTTGTTTTAGTGATATATAATCTTTTATCTAGCTCAATTTTAACTTCTATGAATAGCCACAAAGAGAAATATGTTTAACAAAATAAGTAAAAACAATAGATATCTAAAGAATGAGATATACTATGTGTTAATTAAGTTTCTTGAGCTTTCATCTCAAAATTTATTAGCAGTAGATTGATTCATATCTTTTATTATTAGTGTTGGTCTCTTTTCACTTTTACAATTAATATCTAAAGATTAAAGAATAAGATCTACTATGTGTTAATTGAGCTATCATCTCAAAATTTATTGGCAGTAGATTGATCACTTATGTCTTTTATTATTAGTGTTGATTTCTTTTCACTTTTGATGTCAGAATAGTTATAATAATATTTATTTGAATATATGTAAAGGACCTCAATTGAAATACGAATTTATTAACAATGTATATACACAAAATAGCAATGTTTTCATATCCGACATGGATCCATAATCAGAATAGTAAATTTAAAGAATTGGATCATTACATATTTCCAACTTAAATAATCTCGATAAAACCTAGAAAAATCCACAAAACTCAATATGGATCTGAACCGGTCGTGTGTTAAAATGTTGATTTTACTCTCTGATTTTTAATTATATATAATATAGTGAGTAAAATAGATTGATTTATGATTTTTTAGATTTTGATAAAGATTATACTTTGCCCCTTAAAAAATATGAGCCGGAATGGTTATAAAAATTTCCAAGATTGTTGATCTAATCTGCTATTAGTTTTTTTTTCTGAGTCAAACATGTGTTATTAGTTTATATTATCTTAGTTTTTCTTCTTATTTTTGGTTAATTTGGATATTGAATGTTTGATATAGTTGTGTGTTCATATATTATAATTTAAAATGTAAATTGAAATGATTATTTTAAATTTTTAAAAATTTACTGATCTGCGATAGTGATCGTTACATAGAAGATAATCCAGTAACATTTTAAAATATTTATACAAATGTGCAAACAAAAAAAAAGGTATAAACGGAGGTTCAAATATATACATAGGTAATAGATAGGATATGGTCTTTCAAGTAACCGGCCTATAGTGAGACGCTTGTACAAGTGAGTCTAGACAAGGCAATCTAGCTAAAATACTACCCGGCAGAAGCTATATGGTCCTTATCGTATGTTTCTGATTACTATAAAACGGTGCGAAATTAGTTGCCAACTCGAGTCATAGAGTGTGGACGACAATCATGTGAGAATGTTTTTCCAAATAAAGAAAAGTAGTTTAAGGCAATTTTCACAAGTAATTGCATATAGTCTGAAATGTAAGTTAACGGGGACGACCAAGTCAATTTGTAGTGTACATAATTGCAGCAAATAGTCAATGCATAAATCGTAAATGCGTGTTGGAATTTTTTTAAAGAAAAGATAAGAGGAAACGCCTCAATTTGCTTTGTACAATACAATGTCTCCTACATTACCAAAAAAATACAATGTCTCCTACACTAACCATAAATGTCTTGACCAAGCTTTGATTCACCATTGAATTTCTTTTGTGTATAAGTTTTGTTAAAGAACTATAAAAAGTTATAGTAAAAATTCGGTTTATTGAAACTATTCAAAATATTTGAAGTGCTAGTAAAAGTTTGGTTGTAATTATACTATTTATAATCAACCAATCTATAACCATTTTGACCACACAATTTAATCTATTTGTGTTGTTACTTCCGCATCAAGTGCTATCCAATACTTCAACCCAACTAATTCTCCCAGAAATAATAGGGCTCTATCTGGTCTATTGTGCCAACGGAAAACAATTTTTTTCCCACCAACTACTTTTTAATGACAAAAACGAAAAATCAACGATTTACGTTGTATTAATCGGTGATGCACTGGTGGCGAACTAATTTATTTAAGGGGAAGTATAAAACTGCCAACTATATAAAGTCATTTAAAATAAATAAACACTGCTGGAAACCTAAAAATTGATAAGTCTCACAGTGATGTGCTCTGACCCACCAAAAAGAACAGAGTGATGTGGCCATTATTTTTTTTCCAAATTTCTTTTAATTAGTCAGCTAACTATATTTTAACTTTATATATTAATACTAGCCCCGTTGGTTAGTTTTTTAAAAAAATTAACGATTTTCTTATCTTATGCTAGTATTTTTTTTTTTTTTTTACTACTATTTGTTATCAGTTTGGTCTGCATGAAACTGATCATTAGTTGAAAAAAAAAAAAAAAAAGAAACTGATCATTCTTATGCGTAATAAATGTATGCCAAAAGTATTATGCTTGTCGTCCAATTCAGTGCATATAACATGGTACTTGATTCTCAAGTAAGAAATGAATATAATTTATATGGTATACTCCTTATGTCCAAGGAAAATAAATCACAGCGTTAAGAGTTAACAAGATTTTAATTATGATAGATACCGATATACTATTAACATTTAAAATGGCAAAGATATCCGACTATTTCACATACTGTATCTCTGAAATTTGTAAAATAAAATAAAAGAAAGATACTGTTGTACTGTTAACTTGCACGAATTGAAATGGTAAAACAGAAATGGTAATATTTACTTCCTTTTCCAGTTTAAAAGAAAAATGTTTTCCTCTTTTTCAAAGTTTATATTCCTTTTTGCGTGTCACATTTCTCTAATTTGGTTTCATTGAATTGAACGACGTATAACAAAATTATAAAATTACAGCAAAAAATACCCTTTTTCGTTCTTTGAATAAATAAATGTTTTCAGCAAAACTTTAAAAAAAAAAAAAGAAAAAAAAACAATTTTGGAGTTTTTCTCTCAATGTCTACACATGTTCCGCCTTTATATAAACAAATCTCACGAGCTCCCAAACTCATCAAACCCTTTCTTCACCACATTTTCACTGAGCCCACACATTCTGAGATTAGAGAGAGAAGTTTCCCCCCAAGTCTCTCTCTCTCTCTCTCTCTCTCTCTCTCTCCGGCGATGGTTGTTGCTATGGACCAGCGTAGCAATGTGAACGGAGGAGATTCCGGCGTCGTAGGCCTGAAGGGAGAAAGGTTTGATCCGAGCGCACAACCGCCGTTTAAGATCGGAGATATAAGAGCGGCGATTCCAAAGCACTGTTGGGTGAAGAGTCCTCTGAGATCTATGAGTTACGTATTCAGAGACATTTTCGCCGTCGCGGCTATGGCCATCGCCGCCGTGTATATAGACAGCTGGATCTTCTGGCCTCTTTATTGGGCCGCCCAAGGAACCCTTTTCTGGGCCATTTTCGTCCTCGGCCACGACTGGTATATTTCAATTTCGATTTTTTTAAATTTCTCTCCTTTTCAAATTTCACAATTTTAATTTCTTAACCTCAATACTTTTTTTGTTTACGTTGCCTCGAATTTATGAATGCACGTTCGACGACTGTTGTTCTCACTGACTTCGAGATTCGGTTCTTTTGATGTTAACTTTTTTCAAGTTATGTTATTAAATAAATAAAAACAAAAAGGGGATCTAAGATTTTTGTTTTAGATTTTTGTTTTCTTTTTGATCAACGATCCACGATGATCTTCTCAGTCGTAACAAAATACCTTTTTATTCAATTATTGTTTCCGCATTTCATGGATCTACGTTTGAATTTCCCAATTTGTTTCGTCTAGATCTCCGGAACTTTTAATTATTATTAAGAAAATGTAGACACGTCATAGACCGATTTCTTACCTTTGTATTGTCTTTAACAAAAATAAAATAAAATAATAGTATTGTCTATTTTTGAGATTCAGACACGTCATAGACCGATTTCTTACCTTTGTTGAAGCGTTTGAATGAAAACAAACATGGAAAATAAAAATAAGTTGCAATAAATGTGAGATATTTGTTCTATGAATAATAATGAAGTGAAAAATTGAATTGAATAATGACAGTGGACATGGGAGTTTCTCAGACATTCCTCTGCTAAACAGTGCGGTTGGTCACATTCTTCATTCCTTCATTCTCGTTCCATACCATGGTTGGTAAGTCATTTTTTTAATTTATTACTATTTTTCTGTTAAATAATTTATTTGTGTACGTATTTCTCACTCTTAATTTTGTTACTGCATGTCAGCAAATTAATCTGATATTCAAAAATCTATTCTTCTTTTTTTCCACTCTAGAGGCAGTTTTTAATTATATAATCCATATGACTATGTGTAACTTTTTATTCAATGCTACGGGCCTATTTACGGCCTATTAGATATTAGTATTACTAGTACTAATTGATTTTATTTTATTTTGAGATTATTATTATTTTTTGAATGGATTCATAAGCTGAAGCAAGGCTTCATTATCATTAAAAAGTAAGATTTGTAGACATCATTTTGCTGAGACATTATAGTATTTGATATTTTGATTGTTAATTAAAAGAGTGGGATTGTTAGTATCTGCCTAGAAAACGACATTATATGGATGGTTTCTTTTTTTTTTTTTGTAAGAAATTTTACACATAATAAAATTTGTGTGAATAATAAAAAAAATTGGATTCGCAGGAGAATAAGCCATCGGACACACCACCAGAACCATGGCCATGTTGAAAACGACGAGTCTTGGGTTCCGGTAATCTTTCCCTCTCTCATAATTTCTCTTGTCTTTTTTTTAATTTATTCTTTTCTTGAAATTCGAGTTATTCTATGTTCGTAGGATTCCATATGTTTTTCTTAAAAAAAAATTATTCCAGTTTGAGGCCATGTTGTTTTTTGGCTGTAGTGAAAAAAAAATTTGCAAGTGTCATAGTTCACCAGTAATTTTTTATTTTTATTTTAGCGGTCTCTAACTTTTTCGTATAAATAACTTGACTTTAATAAATGGACCACTTAGATTCGAGTCTTTAGCATCAAACGATTCTCCTCGAAATGCGTTGTTTTTCTTCTCCTTTTGGCATTTTCGTAATATATCGTCTCCATCTCGAAAACTAAGAAAGAAACAAAACAAACAAACTTATAAACACATCACATGCAATGAATAAATACAATTTCGGCGAGTATTTAATTTATAAAATACTAAAATCATTTTTTAATTAAAATTTTGTGGCTTTCAGTTACCAGAAAAGTTGTACAAGAAATTGCCCCACAGTACTCGGATGCTGAGATACACCGTCCCTCTCCCAATGCTCGCTTACCCTCTCTATCTGGTAATTTGTAACTCCTAATTTTTTTTTCCTTCCAATTGTAATTGGATTAGATTTTAAGTTTTTAAACTAATTAATTTTGTTTGGATTTTTTACAGTGGTACAGAAGTCCCGGAAAAGAAGGGTCGCATTTTAACCCATACAGTAGTTTATTTGCTCCAAGCGAGAGAAAGCTTATTGCAACTTCAACTACTTGTTGGTCGATAATGTTGGCCGCTCTTGTTCTTCTATCGTTCCTCGTTGGTCCAATCACAGTCCTTAAAGTCTATGGCGTTCCTTACATCGTAAGTCTTACAAAATTCATATTTTAGAGACTCATAAAAATATACTAATTATTATTATTGTTATGACAATTGTTTTTGGATTTTTTTTTTTTTTCAAGATCTTTGTGATGTGGTTGGACGCTGTCACGTATTTGCACCATCATGGTCACGATGAGAAGTTGCCTTGGTACAGAGGCAAGGTAATTAAATCAATTATTTTCCTTTAATTTTTTGTAAGAAAACCAGCAATGGCGAATAGTGATTGATTTGATTTTATATAATAATAGGAATGGAGTTATTTACGTGGAGGATTAACAACTATTGATAGAGATTACGGAATCTTCAACAACATTCATCACGACATTGGAACTCACGTGATCCATCACCTTTTCCCGCAAATTCCTCACTATCACTTAGTCGATGCCGTGAGTGATCTCTCTCTAATTTCATCCAAAATCATTTGATTAAAACATGATTAAATCACTAATTAGTTATTTTTTGACAGACGAAAGCAGCTAAACATGTGTTGGGAAGATACTACAGAGAACCGCAGACGTCAGGACCAATACCGATTCACTTAGTGGAGAGTTTGGTCGCAAGTATTAAGAAAGATCATTACGTCAGTGACACTGGTGACATTGTCTTCTACGAGACAGATCCAGATCTCTACGTTTACGCTTCTGACAAATCAAAAATCAATTAACCTTTCTTCCTCTTCATTTTTTAGCTCTATTAGGAATAAACCCACCCTCTTTTTTTTTTCTTTTACTTTTTTTTTTTTTTTGGTTTTTTTTTTTAATTTAANAAACTCTTCTTTTTTTTTTTTTTAAGCCATGTATTTACATTACGAAACTTAAAGTTTTGTTCTTTTTCTTTCTGTTTTTAGTTACCATCAAAAGGATCTTTTAGAACTTTTTGTTTGGACAAAAGAAAAAGAAAAAGACAGTTCTACTTAAAGTCGACAAATTGCACGCCGTTTTTGGGTCCCATTCACAACCACAATGCGTCAGTGTCACGGAGTTGTCGCTTTTTTAAGCAATGGACATTATACTTTACGGCCCAAATATTAAAGCCTTTTTAAATGCAATTTGGTTATGTTTTCTTGGTTAAATCTTGTTTAGGTAGGCTCTCTATATCTCATCTTGTTATTCCTCTTGGAGTTTCTCTGAGTTTGTAAAGAGCTGGTGTTGTTCTTGATATAGTGGACTGCTAGTTTGATTTTGGACGATATCATTCTGATGAACCCGAACTCATAAAACTTTTTACGTTTATGCTTTGTTTCAATTTGGTTCGTGTGAAATTTTTGTTTTTTTTTTTTGTTTTATTGTCTGCAAATACTCCATTCAAAACTAAACAGGTTCAAGTTGATTGACTTCAGAAGCCATCCAACTCGGTACCACACACTTTACATGGGAAAAGATTGAACCTTGTGCTCGAGCCTCTTTTGATAGGCGACCAGCACATATATTAAGAATATGTGGGATAAAGGATAGATAATAACTATTAAAAGAGATAGGAGCTAGATGAAATTCGTCTAATTGCTCGTTCATATCCTGATTTGACCGAGTATAAACCAGTGCTTGTGTATTCCAAACAGAAGCCATCTTCTCTATTGTGCTTGCTTAGTTTAATCTTCTGCACAATTTGAACATCATCTGGGTCCAAAATCTCTTGCAGTTTATAAAAAAAAACTCTATAAAAAAAACTTATATCATGGCAAAAACCCATAAAAACCATGATATATCAAGTCACTTATTGGAAAACAGAGAGAGTATATTTCTGATCGATCTCGTCAATCTCACAATAACTACAACATATAAATTAAATGAACTTGTACATGAATGCCTCTATGGTTGTTGCTTCTAGCCTAAAAGAGCACGTATCTCCAAAAAAAAGAGGATCAAGCATATACTTTATACCTCACAGCTTTGGGTCTTCTTCGGGATATAGATATTGTTAACCTTACCACTGTTTGTTCAACTTTGAGACTCTAGCCAAATAAACACACAATTGTTTTTCACGTCATTAGTTATAAAGAAACAGAAAATAATCCTAAATTGCCTTCTTTTCTATGATACTTGTTTTCGTTGATTTTTTCATTTTCTTTTCTAAAAATCTCTCGCTTTCAGTAATATTTAAACTTTAATCTTCTAGATTTTCTGATCTTAATTTCTTCCGATCCATTATTCTCATATACTTTTTGAACGTTATTTTCTAAATATGAAAATTGATCAAGACCATGGTTTGGCTAAGCTGAATCAACTAGAAAAATCAAAGCCAGGAAATCCTCGGGTTGTGCCTCTTATGCACACAACCAGTGCGCTTCCAGTCTACTACAATATTGCTCTTCAAGTTTTAATGTTCTTTTGAATTATTGTACATAAAATATACAGCATGATAGTGATTTCATTTTCACTCTAAGATTTATGAGAGTTTAGTAAATAAAGAATCTTACAAACTTTGCTATAATCTTATAAATTATTTACTGTAAAACATATACCACATTAAATATATAAAAACATATTATATTAGTCATTTCGAGAAATATCATCTTCACTCGATCTATCACTTTTGTTTTTCGCATCTATCGTTGTTGTGGACTTGTGGTTGTGATCGGGCTCAGGCATGTGGGTTCTTCTTTGATAAGTAGTTGTAGCTGGTCCAGAAGAAGAAAACTCAGCAAAGAAAAAAAGGACAATAATGTTAAGTTACATGGGCTTCCAATTCAAAATCAATTGATAATGACTAGAGTGGCCTATGTCCCTTATATACTACTTGAGATCCCTTCCAACTTTAGATATGAGATATATTTCCTAATACGTCCCATCGAGAGGATGGCTCTTTGACCATCAAGCTTGATATGTTCAGACTTGGATCGACGGCACCAGTTTTGGGCCTCGTCGATGAATAGACCAACTTTGGTTATATCGGGTTGGATTGCGTGGATCACTGCTCTGATACCATGTTAAGTTAAATGGGCTTCCAACTCAAAACCAATTGGCAATGAATAAAGTGGGCCATTGTCCTTTATATACTATTTGAGATCTCTTCCAACTTCCGATGTGGGATATATTCCCTAATAAATAAGACCTACAACTAACTTCAGGTAACAAAGAGAAGTTGAGTCATTGATAGGTGTCGATCAATGACAAGAGAAATGTAGGAGCTGTAAGAAGAAAGGATATTAGATGCTGAATATAAAGCCATCACTGAGAGAGAGAATAAGAATAAATTCATGAAGAAATCAAATATCTAAAGAAAGAGAGAAAACAAGTATGACAGAAAAACTAAGTAATAAAGTAAGTTCACTTATATTTCCTTTTAGGTTGAATCTTTGTACGAGTGACGTGAGGTTGGTGTGAGATCTCTATTGTACTCTGTATCCAGGATATTACCCTTTCGAGCCGATGTAAGTTCTCTGAGACGTAACGAGATCAGAGAACTCGATCGTCTTCTTGGTGTTCTTCAATTTCTGCACAACCTCAAACACAATAAAATCAGCTCACGTATAACTAGTCACCTGCATTCTGTATTGATAATTAGAATTGAATACTTGTACTAAACACCAACAATAGTCATGAACACTTGAACACTAAAACTTTTAGAATATGATTGATATTCGCGATTTCAAACAACATGTGGTTATTATTCTCACTTTCAATACATTATATATACGGAAAATGGAAGAAGAAAAAAAGATGATAAACCTGATAATTCATGTAAAATTCTTTTTGAAATTGTATTTTCTTGAAATTTATATGAAAAACAAATACTTATATTTATTTGCCGAAGAGTTTAGTCCTACTCAAATTGGCTACGGGCCTCTTACAAATCGGCTGTCAGTTTCACAAAGTAAGGACATTTTTGTCTTAGAAAAGTAAAGAGCTTAGGCCCAAATTGGCTATGGAACTCTTTAAAGTCGTTGTTTCTTTAGCAAAACTGGAAACAAAAATCATCAAAGCTCGAACGAATGTAATGCAAATCCAAAATGTTAACAAACAATATCATAGATGTCAAATCATGAACCACACCACCCAATATAGAATTTTAAACTCAGAGTCTAGCAATGCTGTCCACATTCGTGGAAAGTTTCATTGCACCAATTAAACAAAATTTCTACATAATCCACACTGCACACTAGAATTCAGAAAAAAGTGGTAACAAAAAAATATTCATTTCGTTTAGTCAAGGTAATAGACAATTTTGGAATGGACATTCTGATGCCACATTAGTTGTTTCATGAATGATTTTATCCTCAATTATTACAATGGGTTCTTCATAGACAAATTTAGCACACTGATAAATGCAGAAGCCAAATTTGAAACTGATAGTAATATCGTTATACAAAATATACAGAAAACTATTCAATGATAGAAATAATCCAAAATATGGTAAAAAACCAACCGGAAAAACATAAGCTATGGCAATTTGGCCCTCCTCTAAAAGCTATATACCACAGTTTAGGTGAAATTTAAAGCCTATATAATGACAATACTCTCAGGAGATCTATATTAACTATCATCACCACATATATATAAATGAAATAACAACCAAAAAATAATCAGATCACTTCCACTCTCGCCGGAAACTGTATTCTAACGGTT